>JAYJMF010331243.1:0-12891 GCA_036873715.1 Salvia sclarea
ACTAAATTCATTCTCAGTTTATCAGCCCAGTTTTAAAAACTGAACTCTGTGTCTTGCGTTGTGTTTTTTAAAAATTACCCACTGGTGTATTCCCCCCCCCCCCCCCATACACCAGTTCAGTCACCCTCCGGGACCCAACAATCGCTAATGCAACTACAACTTCTGTCAGGACAATCTATAATAGTGGGTTAGCTAATACTCTATCTTTGTCAGGTCTCAAGAGAAGTAAACTAATTATCAAAAGTTCGATGAGAATAGCCTCCTAAAGTTCACCTATCTCCTTCAAGTCTTAAGGTAAGGTCTGTATCATGCATTCAAGGTTCAATCATCCAATCAATTCCGTCAAGACATTAATCACACAACTAGTATTATCTAATATTGGCCAAATCCTAAAACATGAGAATACACACCAAAAATCATAAATCATGAACGAGAAGATAAATAATATTAACAGATTAATCAAATAAATATAATTAGTCATACAAACCATATGATCAACAAAGAAATTAGCTACTCATAATTGAAAGAACAAAACAAGAATAAATAGATGAAAACATAATGATATTGATATAAATAAAACCCGTGGAAAAATCCACGAAGAACAATTTGAATCCTTGAATCTTTAATCCTCACTAAGAACTATGAACTATAATCAAAGCAACAAACCTAAGAAAACCAATAATAATATGAAAGCTAGTATTCCAAACAACGTAAAAGAAGGGGGTCTTTTTAGGAAGGATGATAAAATGTATCCTATACCAATTAGAATGGTAAAAATCCTTTAAAACAAGAAAATCTTCAGTTCCCGGACGTCCCTCTCGGGTAGTATCTTGGTCGGAGGTTTTTGCAAGAAATGCAATCGCGGCTCTCGGAATCCCTCTCGGCCGAGAAGGCACCCCAGAGGACCTTGGGTTCCTGCACGATGTTTTTGTTTTGGCTCGTCCTCCCTCGTTCGCAGTACATCACGCACGGTTTTCGCTACAGACTCCTATCGAGATGTACTTCAATCATATGCATTCAATCCTCCTGAAATAATCCATCATTTTTCTGCAATTTAACTCATCCTTCAATGTTATGCTTTGATGATTTTTCTTTTCTCATCTTTGGTGGTTTTAACTCCAAACAAGCTTCGAAAATCTAGAAAACACAACAAACCAACCAAAAACTAATATTGCTCGAAATATAAAAAATGATGGAAACATGAGCATTGTGAACCCAAAACGACGAGAAGAATAAGCAAATAAAATACTAGAACCAAAAAGATAACAATAGCAACTATTAAGCTTATAACTCAAAGTAAACGCTACTTATAAAGTCTCAAATTAATATTTGGAGATGAAATGGAGTTGCTTTTGAGAACTTATTATTATTACTAATCAATTCAATTAAAAAGGGTGGATAGATGATCAATTGGATATTATAAAGTTGAAGAGTGTAAATAATTATAGACCTCCGGTCCATATTATGATCTATATGAATTTTAATATTTTTTTTTACTTTAGTTTTTTTTATATATTATTGACTTTAGTTGGTATGATATATTGGAAGTAAAAAAAAATGTATTGAAAGTTGAAAAAAGTGAGTTAAAGTGTTATTATAAATGAAAATGACAAAGTAGGTGATAAAAAAAAAGGAAAATGTGGCAAATGAATTGGAAGGAAGGAGTATTAAATTACAGAAAAGTAAATAATTAATATATTATCTCAATACAACTGAGTAAATAATGGTAACTAAAAAACAACAAAAGAGATGAATATAATAATATTCGGGTGCTTTTATTTAAATCAAAATGATTTGAAATCAGATGGTGGTTAGGGTTGCGGCGGAGGATGGCGGGAAAGAGGAAGAGGAAGAGCGGCGGCGAGCGGCGGGGGATCCACCACCGAAATAAGTACGCCGATAATCCGCCGGATTTCGCGCTGCTGGCTTCTTTATACCCGAGTTTTGAGCCTTATGTCTTTTACTCGCGCGACGGCCGGCCTAGAATTGATTGGACGGATTTCAACGCTACTCGCGAGTTGACTCGGGTGTTGTTGCTCCACGATCATGGCGTTAATTGGTACGGATTTTATATTTATATACATAATATTATTTTACTTTAAAAATCTTTTCCTTTGTTGTAGAGGTTAACTTTTGCATTGCTTGAGATTGCTTTGTTAATCGAGTGAATTACGAGGAACAGTTTACTATTTTAGTTGATTGTGAGAAAAGTAGGGCTACCTATGATTGCTTATTCATCAAAATTTCAGCTAGAATTTTTATTTCTTCAGTTGAATGGTTAAATGTGTTTTGCTTATTGTAGCTTGGTCGTTTTTCTTTTCTTGTTGCGCAATTGGATTTGTTGTTGGAGCTTGATGATGATTTCAGCTCACTTCATGTTTTAATTGAAATTTTGGGTTCGTTTCTGTGCTACCTGAGTGCATTCTCTCTATATATAAATTTTTAACTGTCTCATCTGCAAAAGAAGAGGTAAAGTTTATTGTGCTTCATTTCGGTTCCTCGACTGCTTTTACACTTTATTTAATTTATTTCTATTCGACATTGTTGATTCGTTAAAGACAACTATTTAGGTGGATTCCTGATGGGCAGCTCTGTCCTACAGTGCCCAACAGATTAAACTACATCCATTGGATAGAAGATCTTCTGGCCTTGGATATCCTTCCCACGACCAGAGGTGAGGGAGATATCACAAAAGGTTTTGATATTGGTGTCGGAGCAAATTGTATTTATCCCCTTCTTGGTGCTTCTGTTCTTGGTTGGAAGTTCGTCGGTTCAGGTACTTGATTTCTCTCTTTTCATTTCTGTCTCATTGTTTTATTTAGTGCCTTTCATGTGTTAATTCTTGTGTCTTTATCAGATATCACCGATATAGCTATAGAGTGGGCAAATAAAAATGTTGTGAGCAACCCTCATCTATCCCACTTGATTGAGATCAGAAGGGCTGGTACAGTAGATGAAAATCACTTGGGAAACTCAGAAAGTAATCAGATACATAGTAATGAAGGTGGCATTCACTCAAGCAATTCAGAGGCTGAAAATGTTGACTCTCTGGCATCATCTGTTCTTGAAACTCAGTCGAATCCGAAGAAGTATTGTGATGAGCCGCCTGTACTTCTAGGCGTTGTGAAGGATAGTGAACACTTTGACTTCTGTATGTGCAATCCCCCGTTCTTTGAGACGATGGAGGAAGCAGGTTTGAATCCAAAGACTTCTTGTGGGGGTACTTCAGCAGAGATGGTCTGTTCTGGTGGTGAACATGCCTTTATTAGTCGCATCATTGAAGATAGTGTTACGCTGAAGGACACATTTAGGTATACATATAATTGATTATAATGCTGCAGTAGATAATTCCCATTAAAATCTGTTGGGAATTGGCTTAACATTTACCTCTATGTTTTCTAGATGGTACTCTTCTATGGTAGGAAGAAAACTGAACCTAAATATTCTTGTATCTGAGCTCTGGAAAGTTGGAGCCACTGTGGTGAAGACAACAGAATTTGTCCAGGGTAGGACATCAAGATGGGGTCTTGCATGGTCCTTTTTGCCGGTTTCGAGAAAGATATCATCTCATAAAGTCGAGGAAAATAATCTATCGTTCATGCTGGAGGTTCGAGACTTTTTGTCGTGCTACATCATTTTTTTGGTTGGTATCTGATGGTGTTCATTCAGAGTATTGATCCTTTATGGTGCAAACTACAACTTATCCACTCTCTTTGTATATGGGACTGCTTCTGTTAACATGCATGCTATCCATTGTTTCTGCACCTTCGTGTTTGTCCCTGACACTTGTGGATATGGCTTCCCATGATGCAATGTATGTTTCTGTCTTGTAGGGCCTTCAACGTCAGCATGGTGCCTTTCATGTGTTACAGTCTGTGGATGCCTACCTCTCCAGTAATGGTGCATCGAGTAAACTAGATGCTGCTGTTTTTAATGTTGATGTATGCTCTTCTTCCCTAATAGTAAATTATATTTGTATCACTAGTACCAGATAGCTAATTTGTAATTTATATGTGAAGGTTACTTTATCAAGGAATCAAATTGATGCAATTCTTAAAACTGAGACACCTGACCTATCAAATTCTTCAACTGATAACCTTGAGCAAGAGGATAGCCTGGTCTTTCGAATTACGGTAATTTAATTTCCCAATAACGTTATGCCATTTCTATTTTTTGTTTAGTATTAATAATCTATATAGTTCCAATTCTGTTTCTTTTATAGGTCTTTCAGCAACATCCAGGAGCACTCTTGGTGAGAGGAAAATTGCTTGGAAGATCAAACTCCATTTCGGGTATTGCAGTCTTTGTTTCCTTTGATCTTTTTTTCTCTCTCAATTTGCAAACATATATAGAAGTTTGTAAAGCATGCCATGCTCTTGATAATGTTTTTGTTGTTTTCCATGGATGCTAGTCTAATCTATAATCCTAAGTAAAATGTACGGCAACCGTCTTAACTTTTTAATCTATCATTTCTTCTACTTGGCTCTCAAGAGTCTATATTCTGAAATTTGTAATTTTAGTTATGTAGGATAGAAGCTCCATTGCTCAACTACTAATTAATCCTTTTTTAGTTATTGATTAGAGTGATTTCTATGATGCACATACCTTAGTTTGGAAAGATTGGAAAGAAAAAGAAAACGTAGCCATATACTCTTCATTTTTATCAAAGTTTGTATGAAAGAAATGACGTGCATCTGCCTGATAGAAACTTGAGCGCAACTGATTTCATTTCTCTTTGTAACTTTTCCTTTTCACCAACACAGGTATATTTTCTTCAATTTTTTGTCATCTCAATGAAGTTCTAACCAGTAAGTTCTGTTCTGGAAGAGTATTGGTAAATCAACCCAGTCCTAACACCCAATCATGAGATTGGAAAGATCAGCTGGGCTGCGATCTCCATTTCAGGGACATTAGTGATGTTGCTTGAGTTGAAATGCTGTGAAACAGAAATGGTTAAAGACAGTTGAAGCGTAAATGTATATTTACTTCTTGCCTTGGTATAAACTGGCTCACTGAGTCTCATTTAGACCCTTTTTCTTGAATCATGGCATTGGGTAACCCAACAACAGAAGCAGAAAGGTGAGGGGTCTGTAATCTGTAAAAGCTTTTTTAATGTATTTAGCCTGAAATTTGAATGTCACAAATTAACTCTTATCTAAATCTCGACCTTTTACATGGATCTTACCAACTAAAAATAGTGCATAGGCATGGCCTTCATTGCGATGGTGATACCTCTTGATTTCTTGTCTATAGCCACTAAGTTTGTAAAATATAATTTGATAACAGCAAATTTCCGCTGCCAACTGTGAGACTTGGTTGGATATATATGCTTTTTAATTCCAAACATTTTCATTCTTGTAACGATAGATTATTTACCAACACATCAAAGAGTATCAAATTTGTAAAAAAGGCCAATATGTTTTTGGTTAGTTCAGCTAAAATTGGAAATATTGACTCTCGTTCAATTTGAATACTGCAATACAGAAGCGTTACTTTTATTGCTAAAAATATGAGTGATGTTTTATGTTAAAATTATATCCTTAAACAGTAAAACTATACCAAAATAAGAAACATGATCTTAACATAATGCGGAATTTTCATAAAATTGAAGAGACAAGAAAATATCCACATAAATAAGGAGAAAAGTGAAGAAGAAAAAGTAGAGAAATACAAGACGAGTCAATTAACAACATGATTGAAGTGCACAAATATATACTCCACAAAGAATTGGAAGAAATGAGAAGACGCAAAAGACGAGCGGTGGTCAGGCTTTTCCCTCAACCCGGGCGCACGTTAACCCAGCGCATGCATCCACAAAATCCCCATCAATAAAATCCGTGGAAAATATCTGCAAGCGATCAGCAAATCCCCGCGCAAAACACTGCGCAATAAACGTCCTCGCATACGGTTGGATCCGACCCGTTACTGGCTTGACGCAGAGGATGGGGTTATCCGCCTGAGGCGTCACCGTGTTTTCAACCCTGTAGAAGTATTTCCGCCCCGCCGCCGCCCCCTGCTCCCCCAAATGCTTCATGTTGCTCTCGAATTTCGTCGACGGCTTGTCCGTGTCGATCCAGTTATCCTTCAAGTACCCGGAGCTCCACAACGGATCCCCCGCCCGCGGCGCCGCCGCCTTCCGCGGCTTCCACACGCAGATCACCCGCCGCGGCAGCAATTCCGCCACCGTCTTCTCGAACACGCCGTCGTCCTGGGGGATCAGGTGCTCGCCGAGCTGGTCCTTTAGGTACTGGTCGAACTGCGGCGGATCCTCGTGGCCGAACTCGGTGCGGATTTCGAGGATAATGATCTCCGACTGCGTCTCCTGGAGGAACTTTTTGACGTCGGCGATGACGACGTCGACGGAATAGGTGAGGAGGATGCCGTGGCAGATGCGGCGGTCCTCCTGGACGCGGACGTCGAGGACGCGGGCGCCGGCGGCGAGCTGGTCGTAGATGGAGAGGGATTGGCACTGGGCGAAGGGGCGGCTGATGAAGGGGATGCCGATTTTGTCAGTGGCGGAGTCGTGCGTGCCCGGCCACACGATCTGGTTGATGCGGAGCTTCTCCGGGTGGAGGGCGGCCATCCAGTTTTTGCGGTCGCCGGGCCGGTAGTCGCAGCAGGGGAAATCGCAGCCGCAGCTCTGTTTCAGGTCGGCCAGGACTTTCTTCTCCGTTTTGATGTCGCTGCGCCGCTCGACTTGTTTCGAAATCAGCGCGCCCATGGCGATGGCGGGAAGAGATTTATCCGGATATTCTGGGATTGCTCTTACTTCTCCTCTCTCCTCCTCTTGATCATCAAATTTGGAGAGAGAGAGAGAGAGAGAGAATGTTGGGGAAAAGGCAGTAATAGCTTATTTAGGAGAATTCTCTCTCTTGATCATGAAATTAGAAAGATATAGAGAGAGAATGTTGGGCAAAAGCAGTAGCTTCTCTCTCCTGATTTATCATGAGAGAGAGAGAGAGAGAGAGGTAGCTGAATTTCATTGTCGAAGTTGGATATGAGTGTGTGGAATTTGGTGATGATGGTGGGCCGGCTTGATTGAATGATTGGCGGGGTTTTGATGCAATACGATTATCTTATCGTAATCATCCATTTCTATGGCTGTCACCCTTTCTCTCCCTACATTTTTATTTATTCCTAATATTGATTTTTCCGTCATTATAATTAATATATGATGACAAGCCATCCTAGTTATGATCGGCAGTTGGAAAAATATAATTACATAATCAATACAATATATAATAACGAAAATGCCATTTGACTCCAAACTGCCATGGCTTCGATATGTTGGGATAGTAGGGGGAATTAATTACAAGACCACAGAAAAGCTTTATGCGACGCAAAAATCACATTTGATAGTTACGAATATTGGACACACACTACAAACAGCTTAGGTGAGGAGGTGACGACTTCATGACATCAAACTCAAGAAAAGGCGAACATGTAAGTTAAGTGATTAATTTACCACAAGATTGATGGATGGCTACAAATTTGATGATGACAAGGCACCGAATCAATTTAAGAAACTTCAGAAATAATCCTTTTTTCCTTCAGAAATCTACAGAGCCATTGGGAAGAAGATGACCAAGTCACCAGCAAGATATATAAGAAGTTCATACTTCCGTCGAGTGAGAGAATTCCAGCTCTCGATTCTGAACGACAGCAATAATATCTCTAAAGGATAATCGGAACTCTGACTACTATCTTGGTAGGGAGAGACTAATACGACGCCAAAAGACGTGATGATCAAGCATTTAGGATGAATTATAACGTACCCAACGATGATACTTCGAATATGCATAAGTTACAGCATCAAAGAAACAGAATCCATAAGATTATTCATGGCCAGATCTATGATTTCAGCAGATTCAAGTGTTCTACGCACAGTAATAATACAAGATTATCTTCACATTATAGAGCTTTTGGGTGAAGTGAAACGCATAATTTTATATCTCTTTATGCAAATCAGGTAAAGACACAACAAGAATAAAATCTCAATTTCACAAAATACTCATCAGTTCTAAATCTCCACTAAGTAATCAGCAGATCAAAAATGAAAATGAAGACACAAAACTCATAAAGTGTAACATAAACTTGCTAAGATTTCAAGTGCTACAAAGGAAAGAGGTTCTCTGTCCCGCCTTATTTTCAACGGGTGAAGGTGAAGCAAAAAATTTCGGAGTTTTTACCTTTCAAAACTGTATAATGCCCTCCCATCAGCTAACAATTCCAATACCGAGGTTGTATCCCTTCCATGTTTGGTATCTAATTGCAATTTCCTATCGACTTCTAACCAACTGACAGCCTGATCCTTCTCAACCCGTCTTGCACTCATAAGATCTCTCACTTCTTTCGCACATTCCCACCTCCCAAGAGCAGCATATATGGCCGACAGCATAAGATACGCTGCAGAGGAACGAGGGTCTACATCAACAAGGTGCCTCATCACTACTCTACTCAACTCTACATTCCCATGAATCCTACAAACACCTATCAAGGCATTCCACACGCAATCCTCGGGTTTGACTGGCATCCTCTTGAGCTGATCCATCATCTCATCGAAACAGCCAGATCGCCCGAGCAGATCAATTAAGCACGCATAATGCTCTTGATGAGGAACAATGCCATACTCCGCTTTCATAGAGCCAAACAAAGCCAGCCCTTCCTGCACAAGCCCCGAATGGCTACACGCATTGAGAAGGGCGAGAAATGTCACGCTATCCGGACTCAAACCTAACCTAACCATATCTGCGAAAATCTTTAAAGCTTGCCTACCACAGCCATGATGTGCTAATGCAGATATCAATGTGTTCCACAACACAACATGCTGATTGTTTTTGTTGGTATCAAAAACTCTTTTGGCAACATCTAGACTTCCACATTTTGAATACATGTCAATGAGAGAGCTTACAACTACTACATTAGGCCTAATGCCAGCAATTATCATATGTGAGTGAAGCTGCATACCATGGTGAGGCAAAATCGTGCTAGCACAAGCAAACAAGCAGCTGCTATATGTGAACTGATCGGGCTCGATATTAAGCTTCACCATCTCTTTAAATAGACCAAGGGCATGATGCCCCATACCATTTTGGGCATACCCTGATATCAACGCAGTCCAAGAAACAGAGTTCTTCTCAGGCATTGCGTAGAAAATCTCACAAGCCGAGTGCATATCTCCAACTTTAGCATAGCCTGTAAGCAAAGTGGTCCAAGCAAGAACATCCCTCCATTTCATCTCATCAAACAGCCTTCTACCATCTTCCATCTCACCGCATTTCGCATATGCATCCATTACAGAACTCGAAAGAATTGAATTTGACAAAAATCCAAGAACAAGAATTTGACAATGCAGCTGCTTCGCCAGCCACAAAGCCCTCAACTTCACACAAGCCGTCAAAACCCCAGCAAAACTGTATTGATTGTACCCGACATCCGACCTCCTCAATTCCAAATAACACCTCACAGCCTCATCAAACCGCTCGATCTGCACATTCGCCATCACCATCGTATTCCAACTCACACAATCTCTTTCGGGCATTTTGTCGAATAGCTTCCGCGCAGCCTTCGCCATCCCCAGCTTAGCGTAACCAGAAAGCATATTGTTCCAAGAATACAAATTTTTCAGGCGCATTTTATCGAACACCTCTCGGGCCCTAGAATGATCGCCGCATTTCGCGTACATGTCTATCAAGTGATTGGCGAGAAACGTGTTGGGATGTTTGGATCCTGTCTGCTTCAAATGGAGGTGTACCAACTTCCCCTCCTTGATCGACCTCTCATCAGAAATTTGTCGGAGGAGAGCCGCGATGATTTTGGAGTTGAGCAAAACGCCTCTGCGAGATAAATGGGGCAGGGCGTCAACTGCTTCGCGGAGCTGGCCGCGCGATGCGAGATTGAGGAAATTCTGTACGACGCAGGGATAGTTTCTGATTTTTTTTGGTTTCATAGCAAAGACGGCAACATGTGAGCTCCGGCGAGCATCGCCGCCGTGAGATCGGAGGTGGTGCCGCGATCTCCGGTTGTAAAAGGGTAATAATTCTGTCTTTCTTTTCTATTTTTGGAATTCACAATTTTACACTTTGTTTTATTATGGGCTTTAAATAATGGGCTGAACTAAAATACTATGGGCTTCTGAACGGACCAAACAAATTAATAGATCATAAATTAGTTGAGACTAGTTGAATTAAATTGAACAAGGAGAGCACTATAAAAAATTAAAATGCTCAATACTCGAATAGTCGAATATATATTAGATTTAGAGTTAGATTGCTGGAAATTTTAAATGACTTGATCTGGAAATATATATGTGTAAGCTAATTGTTTTTTCTAATGCCACTCAAGTTCAAAACAACGTGGTTTTATTGTCATTTGTCAGTTTAGAAAGTTAACATCCAAATTAACTCTCACAAACCGGTATCTTTGTTTAATATGATGAATTTTGACTGGTATTACACAAGACTTTGAACTTAAGGGAAATACCATGTCTCAAGTATAACTACGTACTGCACAATAGTATTTCGGATCGGTAACCAATATAATAATTTATTTTGTTGCATACTAATTATGCTCTTAGGTGCATGTATTGTTCGATTTTAGGGAGATTATGGATTAGGACATTAAATTAGATTTCGTGCGTATTATAAGGTCCAACAATTTTTATTCGACATTATAACTGTGCTTAGCTTATCAAGCCAATGGTTTTGCATGCGTTTGAGCATGGTGAATCCTTATTTTGATTTCATATATCATATGAAATAATTAATCATGATGTATATAGGATTATAGAACGAATAGGAGCATCATTTGTTTACATAATACAGGACCATGGCGTTGTACTCAACAATAGCATCTTGGGTGGTCATATTCAACCAAGTCGTCTGTGCGGTGGCGATCCCACGTGCCAATCGGAAGACGCCCGTGCCTCCCACGATAGGCATCTCCCGATACCCATTCAGGATGGGGTTGTGGGCGAGCACACTCAGTGTGCTGCCCTTATACTCGCCTTCCGTGAACACGTAATTGAGGGTCATGAGTAGGTCAAAGCCCTCGATCGAGGACACACCGTATATGCCCCGAGCCCGACCAATGATCTTGGAGTCGGGCTCGGGCCCTACCGTCAGCGGATTGTCCATCATCCTTACCAACCCGAAACCCGTAGGGTATCGGTGAGTGGCGTTGGGCTGTGCCACCGTCACCGCCGTCGGATTCTTGCCGCCGACGATGTCGTGGAAATAGAAGTGGACTTTCGCAAGCTTCTCCTTGGCATTTGTAAGGCTTTTAAACCATGATTCAACAGCTGCGGGCCGCTTATCAACAATACGGGCCGTGGGAGTTGCAATGGCATTAGTTAAGAAAAGAAGAAGCATCAAAATAATTGATACTTTCTCCATTTCTGTTTTTATTTCTCAATGATATATAACTAAATCTTTTTGAGGCTGTTCTATTTATAGAGGGAGATGGTGCGGCATTATTATTATTTGGGCGAGAAATTAATTTTACATTTAAATTGTGTTTCCAAGCCAACGTTATATGCATGCTTTATTTATTTATTTATTTATTTATTTATTTTATGAGTGGGAGCACTAGCTAGGAAAGTGATATTTTTTGTTATTTTGTAATCTGATGGTGATGATGTAATCAAAGACACAAACTTTATTGGGACCATTTATTAATATTGGCATATATTTGTGATTAGTTAAATAATAACTTGCCATGAAGGGGCAGGATTATGTGATAATGTATTACGATTACATGATAGGTGTATTTAGGTCTTTAATGAATAATATGAAATTATTATTTATTCTGGTAATATACAGATAAATTGTAAATAGTTGGAACTAAATCGGACGTAATCCAACAGGCGTGGAAAAGAATATGGAAAATTGAGACAAATCTCTAGTCAGCCCTATATAGTATTCCCCTAAATATACGTTATTGTTACTATTATTTTTTCTTTTGAATTTTCATTTTATTGCTGCTGAAAGTTATAATGTAGAACGTTTTACAATATTCAAACCGTGAAACATCAGTCATCACGTGCGAAGACTTGTCAATCAAAGAAAGAAAAAATGGAAAATTCTCCTATAGAAACACCTAATTAATTGCAAGTTTCGACAAATTTTTAAAAACATTTCAATAATATTATCATTTTTTTGATGTAATAATTTGTAATTTTTTTATTTGTAGTAAATTTATACCTCTTAGGCTCTTAAGTCTTAAGGGAACGTTTACTTCTAAATTCTAATTAGGTCATAAGATTTATAATTGGCTGTCTTTTCTATTTATGGATTTCACAAATTTATACTTATTCTAATATGGCCTTATTGTAAATGGGCCTATATTCATAGTTTAGTTTGGAGTGTGGGTCTGATCCAATTATAATGGGGCCGTTAGTAGACTCAATTAATTAATGGATCACAAGTTAATTGAGTTATGACTTATGAGGCGATAACTCTATTCATAGCCCCCATTTTGCCCACTATAGCTCGATATTTAAATAAAATATTAACAATAATAGTGAAAGTACTATAATATCCCTATAGTCCCAATTAAGAATTTAACGGAAATAAAAGAAATTCAATCCAAATTAATATTTTAAAAAACTGCTTAATCATAACCGTTGTCCCCTTCTTTATCGGCAGTAGCTAGGGTTGCATGCGAATCCAATAATTTTGGTTCGGTTCGATATTCAATTCAAATATTCGATATTCGATTCGAAATTAGACGAATCGAATACGAATACAAATACTTTTTTTGATTTGATTAGTTAACAAATACAAATCGAATATTGTGATATTCGATTTGGTATTCGAAATATTCGATTCGAATATTATTATTATTATTATTATTATTATTATTATTATTATTATTATTATTATTATTATTATT
>JAYJMF010331351.1:0-12891 GCA_036873715.1 Salvia sclarea
TGAAAGTTTGGCAATTTACATGCCGATTTTAAAGCTGGTATGCAAAACGAGAATTTGGGCAAAGTTCAGCAATTTACGGGCTACTTGCCCTATAAAAAAATCAAAATTCAATTCCTAATTCCAACTCACTCCATCTCTTTCTCGAACCCCCGACATCCTGTTCCCAAATCCAATTCCCCATCCAGTCCTCGGCGACGAAGAGGCCGATCACGATGACGACTGTGGCCACCAGATTCTGATTTATGGTCATGTCGACTGTGGCAAGCGTGGTCTCCCTTTTGATGAGCTTCTGGAAGGCCAGCTGCGTGAGGGAGAGCATAATTGCGCAGCCGGCACACGAATCCGATTACGAATTTCCTCTTTGAAATTTTGGAGGAGCCGCCGGGTCGGGATCGAAGACGAGGAGCGTGGAGGAGATGGTGAGGAGGACTGAGGAATTGATTATGTAAGGCGTGAATTTCTGGCGGTTGAGGAAGAGGGAGGAGACGGCGTTGAACCCTAATTGGCTGGCGCAGATGAGCGTGTCGAACGCCGCCAGGTAGATCGGACGGCGGTTGTTCCCGTTTTCAATTGTGGTGGTGGTGAAGAATTGCAAGGGGATTAGAACGGGGAAGCCGATGACTTGGACTAATGTTGCCACCAATTGCTTTTGCCGCCGTTGTCGTAGTAGACTCTGCCCAGAATAGTTCCGACGGATTGGCCGGCGAGGACGAAGAAGGAGTACACAAGCATTTGCAGCCACCATTTGTATTGCGCGAGGAAGGATTTCTTGCTGATTTCATTTTCTGCTTCTTCTGGTTTCTGACCTAAAGAAGGCGAGGGAGACCAACACAAGAAACACAAGGCAGTAATTATCAAATACAAAATCTCACCATTAATTTGTGCTTCTGCTTCTCACCATTGGGCTGATTCTCCAGAATTTGAAAGAGAAGAAAAACGGATCTGGTAATGGGGTTAGAGAGAGAGAGAGAGAGTATGGAGGGTGAGTTGGTGAGTTGGAATTAAGTTTTTATTTTTGTTATTTTTTAAATTGAATTAATGCCATCTCATCTGACATGTAAGATTCAATTTTGACTTTATTTAACTTGTGTCAAATTTACAACAATCATTAAAGTTTGACAAATTTCAAAATTTGTGTTAAAAATTAAACTTGGTCCAAAGTACTTTGTGTATTTATATGCCAATATCCCTTTATAAAATTATATTTATATATACCAATATGGCTTTTCCGGAAGCTACTTTAGTTCTGCTTTTGTCATAGCATTGGATTTGAGCTCTTTCTTAATGCTTTTCACAATATTTATTTGGCCATGTTGATTTCCGATAATTTTAGAGAGGTCCTTTACATGATGATGTTTTTCTTAAACTAAACAGTACTTTTTCTACAAATGAATGTAATGTATTACTTCTCTATTACGTAAATATAAAGATATAGATGAATGACATGTGTGATAAATTTTAGGGTTTAAAATTATAAAGATTAGGATATATATTTTTCTTATAAAGTCTTAACTCTCAAATCATTGGTGATTGCCACGTTAAAACCCATGTTGAATCCCCACCACCACCACCACACACACACACATTAAAACTCATGCACTTCAAAATCTAGGATAACATGGCTAAACGCTTTCTTAATCCGTGTGTTGAAAAATGGGTGTCAATACAAGTGAAATGGAGTAAGTGATAATATATTGAAGTATTTATAAAGTTATAATATTAATATTATATATAAACGCGTTTAGATAACGAGCATTCATAATTAATTTCTTGAACCCGATCCAAACTCATCATCGGTACTAATTAATTTCACGTACTATCTATACTCATCCCAAACCCCATTTTATATTTATCGAAACTTTTGCCACACCAGGATCTGTAACGGCGAATACACTCGAAATCCCGATCCACTGTCATCCCTGGATGGAAGGATGAAATCTCATTCCTCGATAGTATAGATAATTAAATATGAGAACATGAAATTACAATTATTAGTTACTTGATATATACAATACATATCTTAGGTGGTGATTGGTATGATGGAATGGAGGTGGGAATGGAATGGTGATTTCTATCTCCATTCCATTCCATTGTTTGGTATGAATTTTCCATGGGAATCACCATTTCCTTTGGAATCACTATTCCCCCTCCATTAGGAATAACCATTCCTTTCAAAACACATGGTATTACCCATTCCATTCCTTCATTGATTCCTCCTTGATTCCTTCATCAAATTCATAATTCATATATTAAGTATTCCTATTTATTTATAATATTATTCATAATTATTTCTTAAATTTATATTTTTCTATTCGTGTCCTTCTTGCGATTGTTGCTTCACACAATCTTGAGATTCACCAAATGGATGTTAAAACTTTATTTTTTAATGGTGCCTTGAGCAGAAAATCTATATGGAACAACCTGAAGGGTTTATAGTACCTGCCAAGAGAGGAAGGTGTACAAACTGTTTAAATATCTGTATGTATTGAAACAAGCGCCGTTACAATGAAACTTGAAATTTGATAATACAATATTGTCAAGTGGATTCAAAATAAACGAGTGTAATAAATATGTCTATATTAAGAACACGGATAACAGATACACTATTGTGTGTCTTTATGTAAATGATATGTCAACAATAGCCGAGTGATTAACGCCACCAAAAGCATGTTAAAGAGAAACTTTAACATAAAAGATATGGGGAGAGCTGATGTAATTCTTGGAATTAAAATCATAAGAACATCGAATGGGATCGTCTTATCACAATCTCATTATGTTAAGAAAGTGCTGAAGAAGTTCAATGCTTTCGAGAGCTTGCCGACTAAGACCCCAATTGAGCTCAATGTTCACTTGAGCAATAACCAAGGAGATGCTACAAACTTTCTTATCACATTCTCATTATGTTGATAAAGTTCCTAAGAAGTTCAATAATTTTGAGAGCTTGACGGCTAAGACCACAATTGAGCTCAATGTTCACTTGAGCAAGAACTGAGGAGAACCCTTTGCACAAGAGGATTATGCACGAGTCATTGGGTGCTTAATGTATCTTACAAATTACACTGGAATCAATCTTGCTTGTGTGGTGAACAAGTTGAGTCATCGACGAGCCCATTTTCTCGTGCTCTTTTGTGCGGTGTCTTGATCTTGTTCTTGGCGTTTTTCCGTTTGTTTGGGTGTCTTTCGTGTCTAGGATGGAACATTTTGAGGATGCAGGTTGTTGGGACGAATCTTCTGAAAATTAGGCAAAATTTTGCGAAAGGGGCAAATTCTAGAAAGCCAAAACCTTGAGCAAGGTGTTGCTGAAGATAGCGTACCGCGCAGAAACTGGACGTAACATCTCGAGCTGGAGGCAGGTGAGTAACTTGACCAAGACGAAGGTAAAGACAATAGAAGAAAAGGAGCAGAGCAGCCCAAGATGTAGGGCAAGACGATGATGATTTGGCGCGGAAGAATATATCCTTATCAACAAGAAATGGATAAGGAAAGGATATTATCCTTTCTTATCCCACTAAGGCGAAAGATTAATTTGTAGATTAAAAGCGATAAGGATGGATATCAATCAAAGAAGGAAACTCCTATGCGAATTCCAATTGCGCCCAAGACAGAAGGCAATATGCAGTTGGCAAGAAGAAGCGTGACTTCACCAAGTCAGCAGTCAAGGCGAGACTGATTTTCACAGCAGCGAGAAATCTGGAGATATACTTTGAAAAAAATATTTTCTTCCTTATCCAATATATATATATGCACAACTTGGACCATATTGAAGATAGGGATGAAGATCTGGAGATATAATTGAAGGAAATAAATCCCTTGGAACCCCAATGATAGCTTATTTTTCTAATAACTTATTGGTAGTAAAACAGGCAAGTTATCGTATCCACCTAGATTGCATAATGAATAACACACATCCTAAACACAAACACGTATCTATTATCCAAGAACCCCAAAACTTATTTTAGTAGGTCTTCAGAAATTAATCTAAAGAGATAATAAATAACGAGAATTAAAGTGAAAATAACTAATATGAGAAATGGCAAACCCAAGTGATAGGGTCTAATATTAGCTCACACCTGCTAACGACACGTGGCAGGGATCAGAAGTGATTATACGAATATATGTTCACTCACACCTGAATATCAGAAGTGAGTATGGCCACACCTGCTAACGACACGTGGCAGGGACCAGGAGCCCCACACCTGATTATCAGGAGTGGCCTGGACTCCTGGTCAGAAGTGATGACTTGATTAGTACGGGCCAGTCAAAAGGCTGCTCAATGTCGTTCTCGGCGCTGTTCCTAACTAACTTTGGGACCACCTTATATGTCCCCGTGCCATTGGTTAATAGCACTGTGAATATTCCCGGCACATTGCCAAGCCGGTGCACCTTGTCGGGTATGCAATTACGAAAATACCCCTCCTCAACAAATATGTTGCCTATCGTATCCTAATAACCCTTCTACTATAAATACCCCATGCATTTCACATAAGAAGGTAAGTATTCACAAATACTCTCAACTACAAGAACTCTCTAGCTAAAACCCTTTGCTACTTTACGCTTTTCGGAGTCTTTACTGACTTGAGCGTCGGAGTCTCTCCCCGGAGAACCCCTTCTCCGGTTCTATTTTGCAGGCTACTTCTCGGAAGTCACTCACGGAACTCTCGAATTCAGCACTTCTGCATGTCAGGCCTACGATTCACTATAAAAGGCCTTGTTAACGAATGAGCCTTCCAATATTTTTAGTATTGTTGTTGGTCCTTAACCCAGACCAAACACCAAGGTTACTTATTACACTGCTTCAATTGTGTGAAATTAACCTATCAACACAATGATCACTTTAATCCAACCCTGATGAAAGATCACTTATGTATCTGTCTATTCCAGTTACGACAGTCTACAGGTGTTAATTAATACCTAACCTATCACCCGTAAGTATCAAGGACTAACCTGTTAACTCCAAAAAGCACACTAAGAATTTGTCCTATAAACTTCCTATCTCAATTACGACCAATTACGACTCAAGGCATGTATAGTCAAGGAAATTGTCCTTAACACAATCACATATCTCTATTTAAATAATGTACTTATCTTAACGAATAATTATCTACATAAAAATTGAAGCCAATTTACTTTATGCTTTTAATGTAATTGGATGTATTGTCAAGCGGCACACATGTAGTTAAGGAGAGTTAGAAATAAAAATCTCTGATTAGATAATACTCTATCCCTCCTATTACAATTAATATCACAATCTAATATGTTGGCTCTCATGCTTAGTTGGAAAAACAAAAGAAACTTTTGAAATAATGATGATCGATGAGTCACGATAGGGTAATTCTCACAAATTTTTATTTTTATATTATTTTATTTCTAAGAGTTAATTGGAATATGTATACTTTTTCCTACTCGAGGCCTTTTAGTTAATTCCAATGGATTTACTTTGATAGGGGTTTAATAAGTGAGGCTTGATCCATGTGTTTAGATTTTGTGAATTCCTTTAGAAAATTATGTTCTATTTTTCTACTTTTATGTATGCATGATTTCATTTACTCAACATCTTCATTGTTACCAAGTTTAGAGATGATTTGTCTTAGTAAATGTAAAATTATTTCATGTCAATTTATTTAATCAGAAGTCAATAGAAGTCAGTGTATAAAGCAATTTGAAATTGAAAAGTTGCTTGCTAACTCGACCAGTCTTATTAATGTCTGGCAACAAAAAAGGTATACCTTAGTTCAAATACCATTTGCACGGATTATGAAAAGTGGATCTTGACAATAATATATTCTCTCTCAAATGTAGGTTTATATGAATCGAAACCAGTTTTAACTCATGGTAAGTTCTATGTTGCAATTTCACAAGTCACAAGAAAAAAAGTTTTAAAATTTTAATATGTGGCGAGAATGGTCAATTGCACAACACAACCACTAATGTGGTGTATGAGGGAATTCATTCGGTTATGAGGTAAATACTACTCCCTTAACTCAGCTAGCTCATGACAAAACTTTTATGCACGAGATTTAAGGAGTTAAAAAGTAGTGTATTAAAGTGGTAATAGAAATATGTATTATTTAAAGTTTTGTGAGTAAAAAAGTGTCCTAAAAAAGAAATGACTTAAGCTAGTTGGGACGGAGGGAGTACAATTTTTTACTATTGTTATATTGATATATAGTTGCATTCTCCTAAAGTCTCTTTGCCAACAAGGAAGGCATGGATGTTGACAATGAAAAAATCTAACACTCCACGATGGGATCCCGGAGCTTACGAGAAATATTAGGAAGACTCAATATTTTCGTTTGTATGTATTTCTATATTTTTTTGGTATTGAACATCTCCTCGTATATTTTTTGTATTTTCTTGGATAGTAAAAGATTCAAAATAAGTTAGTGCAGTGAATTTAAGGTAAAACTCTAATTAAACATATCAATAAAAAATGAACATTGAAACTAAAAAAATGAACATTGAAACTAAAAAGATGGAATTAAGAGATAATTAAAAGATAATTAGAGCTATTAAAAAATCTGAACCAGTCCACTTTTTGATTAAATTTCTTTCTCTCTCATTGTCTCTCTCTATATATATATCTGCTCGTTTCTTTCCCTTGCACAGTCCCCTCTCTTTCTCCGGCGAAGATCACCACCACCCGAACCCTTCGCTCCGACATTGCCGCGCTGCTTGAATGGAATATCGTCTTCTTTTTCCATTTAATCTGTTTTTTCTACTCCAATTTTGTAACGTTTTTATTTGAGGTGTTGTGCTTATAATTCAAGATCACAAATTGGGATGGACGTGAGATGGTGGTAAATTGAGATAAGGAGGTTGGCATGGAATACAATGGCGGTGGGGGTGTTTTGGGAGGGTTGAACAGAAGGTGGGGAGGGGTCGGTGGGGAAGGAGGGTGGTTTCGAGAATATTTAATTCAATTAATTAAGAATAATTTAATATGCATTAAAACTGTTAAATAAATTTAAGATACACATTTTCTGTCTAAATTAACCCTCCTATATACCGGTGCCCAAAAGCAATAAGCCATGAATAGTGGGATGAAGGGAGTAAATTTTTACCTTTTCTCTCAATGGTATAACATCAGATATGATTCCTGTCGAATTTCGATGAATTACCGACTAATTTGTATAATATAAAATGTAATACATAATAACGGTTGAGGAACTCATTGATTAGTTGTATCATATATGTCAACGATGCTAAAAGTTTCCATATGAAAATAAAAAAAAATAATTGAAAAATGTAAGCACCTCCTAATCTGTTTAGGGATGTCAAAAAAATTCGAAATCGACGGGTCGGCCCGAACAACCCGATAAAAAAGGCGGGTTAGGGCCGAAATATTGTAGCTCAAAATAAAAAAGCCCGATTGACCCGAACCGAAAATAACCCGAGCCCGAGTGGGCTAGCCCGAAAACCGAGTGGGTTGGCCTGATTAACCGATATAATCTTGATTACTTTATTTTTTGATCTTTTTAATAAGGTTATGATATTTGTAAATCATGTCTTTATTTTTTCCAATATCCAATACAAAAATTTATGGCATAAAAATTGAAAAAGATAATTATTTATGTTAAATATGTGTCAAATCATTAGTAAACGCGATATAATTTTTGTTAAAAAATATTTATCAAGAAAAAAATTAATATTTATTATTTTTTAATAAATATTTCGGCACGACGGGCTAGCCCGAAACCGAGAGGGTTAGAATAAGGGCCGAAATATTTTAGCCCGAAATAAAAAAAGTCCGACTAGCCCGACCCGAAAATAATCCAAAATCGAATAGGCTGGCCGGAAACCGAATGGGTTGGCCCGATTGACATCCGTAAATCTGTTAATGGAGATTTAAATCTTCTTATATTGGGCTTTAAATTGTTTGCACCTTAACTCCTAACACCCGAAACGGATCCTTTTGTGGTCCAAGTAATTATAACACTTTTAATTTTCCTCGGCCCACCATAAAATAAATGGGTGTTACAGTTATATTAGTCATGTGACCATTGTCTTTGTTCTTTAGGTAGACAATAAATGGTCTTGAAAGTCTCTAATAAATGAAAATATCGAAATCCAAATTTTATCTTGCTATTGAAATTTTAGCTCAAGTTCGCAAAACAGTATACGTCGTTTAATCCCCAATCCATGTAATTGATATATATACACCCTTACAGTTTATTTCTATTTTTTCTGATTTTGCGATTGTGCCCGTTTCCAACTAAAGCATTATATATGTAATGCATAATATTGTATTTTCTTCTTCTATAACCTTTTCAAAATAAGTATGAATATTAACATCGAGTTATTGGAATATGTTGGGTCCCTTAGCATACTGAACAGGTGCATGGGGGGAATACACCTGAATGCAACTTTTTGAAATATGCAGGGAAATATTAAGCAGCCTATAGTTATGAATCCTACTGACTGAGATATTCAGGTTAGTTGGACTAATAACTAATACGGGCTGAATTTAGTCTGTTACAGTTTAGGCTGTTAGAATTAAGGTCAGAGTAGTTTTAAACACACGTTCAGTAAAAACGGATCAACAGACAGACATAAAGCATAGACGGAACAAAGGCAGTAAATACACGAGGCATTTTACGTGGTTCGGATAGATCAACTCCTATGTCCACGGACTGAATCCTCAGTCAATTCACTAAATAGTGGCTCGTGCTTGCGGGTGCACAGGAAACCTTTGACACCGTAGGTCAGTTAACGGTGCCGACTTATCGTGTCGGATTCCTCCTTAGCTTCCGGGTGCTAAGTAACCTTACAAGAATACTAACGACTAGATAACTCGTACAAACTTCTAACCTATAACTCTAATACAAGATCCGCTTGAGTAAATAGAGGGTAAGAAAAGTGTTTCGAGTATGAACTAAGACAACAGACTTCTCTTCTTCGATATTGTGAGTTGAGAGTGGATTTTTGCAGGTTCGACAAGCTCACGGAATTGGTAAGGTGTAAGGCGGAGATGGTCGAATACATATAGCCCTTCTTGAAAAGAGATCCGTTGGAGGGACATCTCTAAGCAAAAGAGCCGTTGTAGGAAACTCCATGTAATATGTCGTCCTTCTTGGAAAATCTTCAACCATACTCTAAATATAGCCCTACTTTCCTTTCTCGGTCCTTTTTAGGTTTGAAACCCTAATCGAGGAGCCAGAGATGTCCTAGAAAGGACACTGTTGACCTAAAAGCACATGTCAAATCGTACTTGGTCAATCCCTGAAAATCCACTGCAATTAATGCGTCTTTGGGTTGAGTATCTCTGGGGCAGCTTCAATATTCAGATCTTAAGCTTCACTTCAGTCTTCAACTCTTCAGCACTTTAGATCTTTAGTACTTCAGCTTCACTTCAGTCTTCAGCATTTCAGTACTTCAGTACTTCAGCATTTCAGCACTTCAGTACCTAAGAAAGATAAGACAAGACATAGTAACAATGTTTTGGTGATCACCAGAAGTTAAGTTAGGATTTTTCCAACAATTTCACCATTTTTGATGATGCCAAAACAAACGAACACAACACAAGTTTTAACAAGAAGTTAAAACAAGATCAGCACAAAAGGATTCCCTATGGACTATTACAAGAATAACCAACAGCCTAAACAATCTTTTGACCAGTGTACAAATGGGCACTGTGATAAAGGTTGTAGATGTTGAGGGCGAGGCATTGATATTCTTCTTGATGATCTTCAAAGGTTAGTCCATGAATCCCAGCGGCTATCCGCACTTCATGCTCGATTCTGGATTCATCCAGCTGTCCATACTGTCTCGGTGGAGTCTGCTTCTTGTAGGGAGAAACTTTGTGCAGCCTGATTTTGCCTTCTCGTGCCAAGTCTCTCAATTTGGAGATGAGTTCTGGATCATGACAAGTAAACAAGAAAATCCTCCAAACTGCAAGAGCAGTTTTCTCATCTTGAGGCAAACGACAGAATACATAGTACCATTTGATGAACATGCACTTCAGCATTCCCAACGCTTCATTGAGTTCCCTGGGCATATCCTCATCCATACGTTCGAAGGGATGGTTCCTGTGAGAAATCAGCAGGTCTTTCGAACTCAGCTGGCTGAACTCTGTCAGGTACCAAATTCCATTCAAGATTTGGTGCATCGAGTTCCTCTTGAAGATGGAGGGAGATTTCAATAGCCTTCTCTATCTCGGCTGCTTTCTCAGCCGAGATATCAACATTAGGATTATGTTTATTTATATGTATGGTAATACTTGGTGAACAAGTATATTCTTGTGCATATATAGTTGCTTCCATTGAAAGAGTGAACACACAGGAAATTAGCCCTACAATATGATTCCCACATACTCCCTCCATCCCGGCTAGTTTGAGGCGTATTCCATTTTGAGCCGTCCCAACTAACTTGGGTCGTTTCTATATAAGGAAAGAATTAAGGAAAAAATAAGGATTTTTAATTGTGTTTTGTTTAATTAATTGCACCTAGGGTTGTCAATTCGTGCGTGTCGGGTAGTTATTGAGTCAACACAATAACGACACGACACGATAAGGTCAACCACAAACACGATCCGTTAAGGATATGCCTAACACGAACATGACACCGAAATGTACAAACACGAACACGCACGAACACGAAGATGACACGATATTTTTCGTGTCGACATGACACGATAATGACACAATATGACACGAAACGATAAATTCAAACAAAAACTAAGAAATAGATTTAAAAATATAAATAAATATATAAAAAGTAATACTAAAATTAATGTTAAATATTATCATGTTATACGAACACGACACGATCCGACACGAACACGAAATTTATCGTGTGATACGAACACGACAAGGATCCGTCACAAACACGACACGAATTTTCGTGTCCTTATCGTGTCGATCCGATAAGAACACGAACACGATAAGACTAGATACTAACCCATTAATTTCGTGTGTGTTCGTGTCAGGCTGTCGTGTCGTATCGAAAATTGCCAGCCCTAATTCTACCCTTAATTTTTTTAAAAAAATTGTCTCGTTGTATATTTGAGCGTGAGTAAAAAAATATTATTAAAATAATTATTGAATTTAATAAAAAAATAATTAATGTTTGATAAATTAATTAAATTCATAAAATTAATTAATAAAAATTGAAATATAAATAAAATAGAAAAGAATAAGAAACAAAAGATACACACTTAACACGTAACCCATTTTATTACCAATACATTTTAAATACTAAATACCCATTCCTTAATTCTCGTGCCCAAAATAAACGCCTCAAGATAGTCGAGATGGAGGGAGTATCATTTACCATGAGTAACTCTTAACTTATTTCGTCACTTAATAAGTTTTTTTCTACAATAAGTGTCCTAACTTCAAACTTCCATTGCAAGTATTTTCAAAATTTTCCATTTTTTCATTATCATCGATACAGATTTCTAACCTTTAAAAACATTTGATTCAGTAATTAGGATATCAAAAGCAAAATTTAAAATCTTTTTACGTATAACTAGGATAGTCCCCATGCAATGCACGGTATATTTCATAGTTCATCATATTTAATATATATTTATATCATAAATTTATATTAATCTTTAATTTGTGAGTTTTATTAAATTTAAAAAGTAACTATATTAATCAATATGATCGTATTATTATAGCACATAACAATATTATATAAATTTGTTCAAAAGTATAGTGAATGCTAACGACATTACCCATCATTGCATGCATAGAAGAAAAAAATTGATGTTAACAATGGAAATTTCTCATTTAAAAATAGGACTATGATATTAATTACTATTAATGATAGATTAACGATGAAATACCCTATATTCATAAAATACATTGTATATTCAAATTACATTGCAATTTAGTGAATCCATTAAAACATCGGCCACTTTTTAATTGATTATTTATTTTAGTTTAGTCTAAGGTAAACCATACAAGATTATATGAGATAGAGATAAGAACAAAATTTGATTTCTATTGTCTAACCACATTTGGAATATAATTAAAGGTATGTTTACCATATAATTTTTTTTCATATATGTCATTAATTTCTTATTGAAACGTAACAGATAATATCCAAATAAAAACACAAGTAAGTCACTTTGAAAATTGTAGTCATTAATGTATATTATGTTCAACTATTATACATTAGATAGTATATAGATAGTATAAAGTATAAGATGTCCATGTACAATTTTATAGTATTTAATATTTTTTCATTACAATATTTCTACTCATAAAATATACTAATTAAAAGATTATTACATTAAGGCTTGTTTATATATCATTTCCTAATCTTTATACATCTTCCAATTAATTTGATTTGTGAAATTTAGAATTTGTTAATTATAAAATGAACAAATAAAATGCATATATATGCTGAAAGAAATCAAGAATTAAGAAGAGCACAAAGTACACATAAGTAAAAGTTGTATCTTAATGAATGGTATGATCCAAAACTAATACGGAATGATAACTAATTGTCAATTCTCAATAAAAATTAATCTAATAGCATTCATATTCCAATATGTGCATACAGATAATAAATATTAGATAAACAAATCAAATTAAAATAAGAATGATAAAGATAAATAAAAATTATTTATTTTTATTTAGACCCTTTTTTAGCAATTGAGTTGTACCATTCTTCTCCATCTATACCTTCTTGTCTACTTTCTTCTTGCGGTAATTGCAAATACCATAGAAGCAACTTCCAAGGTGTTGACGACAAAACATCCACCACAGCTCCATTCACCAAACAATTTATGTCGATTTTTCAAATGAGTCTTATTGTTCAAGAAAATATTGTTGGTGGGCCGGAAGTTTGCAACAACAATTCCTTTGTGATTGCACATTCAAAATATTCATTGTCTTCCCCCTTCAACTTTTCTTGAAAATCGATAAATTTGTGCACACATATATA
>JAYJMF010331461.1:0-12890 GCA_036873715.1 Salvia sclarea
ATTGATATAATATATTTAATCTAAAAAGAATTATTTATATATATTTAATATATATAAATTATACATATTGATTATCCGGTTTTTTATAAACGGTGTAACCGATTGAACCAGTGACCCAGTGACCCAATCGAACGACCGGTTCGACGTCCGGTCTGGTTTTCAAAACATTGATTTCAAGTAGTTTTATTATTACGCATTTGTCTTGCAGTTGCAGGTGAATTTCCATTGTCTTCGATTAAATTTATTGATTAAACAAAATTTTTATTAATTCTCATATTGGAGAGACACTTAAAATTCAAGACTTTCCTAATAAATGACGAGATTTATATGAACTTATAAATTAAGAAAAGGACCGTGCACAATCATTCCTTCGAGAAGGAGCTCAGCATATGTCACCACCATATCATCTTACGTAGACATGTTACTAGAATTTTGATATTCGGTGATGAGTTTTTAGTATTTTTTAATTAAATTTTAAAAAGTAAAATTAGATCCATCAATTAATAATAAAATAAAATATATTAACGGCTATTTTTCTTGAATATACCTAATAAAAAACTTTTTTACAATTAATTTACAATAATATTCTCCAAAGGAGACAACGAATTTATCGAAATCTCGAGGTACAATTCCATCATTAAATGTATTTGACTGAGGAGCTTTGACAATACCCCCATTCACAATTTATCAATTTCAAGTTTGACCCACCTTTCTCAATATTTTTTTTTTAAATACAAAAGAATAAAAGGAAAGGGGTGGCACGTCGAAAGTAAATTATTGACATGAAATATTAGTGTTTGTTTATTAATAAATTTTTAGTGTTACTAGCATGTTTAGATGTTGTTTTCTTGTGGAGCACAAACTTCCTCTCTCAAAGAGAAGATTCTCCACAGCTAAGGACAATTATAAGGACTTTATTTGAGTTGGTGGGCCGGATTCAAATTTATTTAAATTTTATTGATTAATTAAGTTTAATCGATATTAAATTTTCATCCAACTAAACTCACAAATACAAATCGGCTCTAATACATTAATACTCCACACAATCATAAAAAAGTTGAAACTATTAACTATGAAATAAGACTATGACATCAATCAATGTAACAATCCACTTGCCATAAATTCAAGAAACCATGTAACAAACCTCAAAAAAGGACCATCAAACATCATTTTTTCCAAAAACTTTACACCAAAATTATGCTGACCTACACATTACCTCACCAAAATTATATAACTGTTAATGCCGACGCCCAAATATTTCAGTTCCGAACCCAATCCATCGTAACACGACCGTTAAATTTTCTTGTTAATTAATTAAAAAAAAAAAACTGCCATATATAATGAATTTTTATAGTCAAAATATTACCAATGAATTCAAATCTGACGAAACTTTTTAAGTCGAGCCCGTCACATTTTAACGACCGATCACACGACCCAAAACACAGCCAGAAATGGGAGATGCGAGTCATCTTGTCAACCCCTCCAAATAAAAAATTGCTGACTCAATCAAGAATGCCATTTTCTGGCAGACAAAGCGATCAGAACTCATAAAATAGTGCATAAAATAAGCTTTTTCCATGTGACAAAATATTATTTATTGAATATAGGTACAGTTGGCCTTGATAATCATGCTCAGAACTGAGATTGATTTTCTGATCTTGCACAGAACATATCCCTACTAATTCGATTTGCTGCATTGTCACAAAATCATTAGGAAAAAAAAACTCAAATTTTCGACTAATATCTTTGATTTCATACAAATGCCAATACAAAAGAGGATAATTATCAGTAAATTTCTGTTGAATTAACATAAGAAAGGGTAAAAGAATAAAACGTGCATGAGTAAAATTTCAAAAGTAAATGATTGAATACATAGAGTGGAAGAATATCTTATCACATAAGTCCAAGCATGGAAAGAGGGAAACATACAAGAAAAGTTAGGTGAAATGGGAGCCTATAAAGAAAGCAGATGTATATCATTTATATGCTTGATTTAAAAGGGGGATAACAAACTTGTCCCCCCAAAATATTATAAAGCAAAAAACATTAATTAGGAATCAACAACACACTAATATTATTTCAATCCATTTTTTAAAATCTCTTGTTGACCTCCAAAACTTCATATGATGTTGCTGCATTAATTCACATAAAAAATTCCAAGAATCAAAATCCCTCCAAAAACCAATCCCATTATGAAGACAGATCAGCCAAGGCTAGCTATAAAAACAAGTCCAAAAACAGAAACAAAGTAGAAAAAGGGGAAAAAAAGGAACAAAAACTGTCTTAGGCTCATCTCTTTGCATGGATCATATCTGCTGCATTCTGTGATCCCTTGAAATCTTCATGCAGCAGCAGTGAGTGATGGAAGGCGGCGACGTATTCAGAGTTAGCAGCGCGCGTTTAAGCAGCTCGAACATATGGAGGAACACAGGCATGGAGGTTTTTTCCAAGTCCTCTGTTGAAGGTGATGATGAGGAGGCATTGAAATGGGCTGCTTTGGAGAAGCTCCCAACGAATCTTCGTATACGGAGAGGCATACTCACCGAGGATGAAGGGAAATCGAGGGAGGTTGATATCAAGAATCTTGGATTAGTGGAGAGGAAGAATCTTGTGGAGAGGCTGCTGCAGATTGCAGAGGAAGGGAATGAGAGGTTCTTGCTCAAGCTCAAGGAAAGAATTCAGAGGTATTCTTCAAATTTGTATAGTTATGTAAATAATAAGTTTTCATTTAATGAGTGAAAAAAAATAAAAAAAGAGATGACTTTGATGGATTTATTGTTGGATTGGTGAAGGGTTGGTCTTGATCTTCCAACGATTGAGGTTCGATTCGAGCACTTGAGCGTTGATGCAGAGGCTTATGTAGGTGGGAGAGCTCTCCCTACAGTGTTCAACTTCATGGTTAATATTTTGGAGGTGATTGATTCAAACATATTGATATTAGTCCAAATTTTCTGTTTTTTTTTCTTAAATAAAAGAATCACCTTTTAATTCTTTGATATTGTGTAGGGATTCTTGAGTAGTTTTCGGATTCTTCCGAGTAGAAAGAAGCCTTTGCCTATACTTCATGATGTTAGTGGAATCATCAAACCAGGAAGGTGAGGATGGAGTGATGATAACTTGATAAGGCCAACTTTTTTCATTTTCTGTGATCTGTCATTTTCTGTGTTTTGAGTCTATTGCTGTTTCTTTCTTTTTGAAGAATGACGCTTCTTTTGGGACCACCGAGCTCTGGGAAAACGACGTTGCTGCTGGCTTTGGCCGGAAAGCTTGATCCGGAGCTAAAAGTAGGTAGTTTTACAAGCTTATGCTCATTTTTTGAGTGGTGAAGAACATTTTGTTTGATTGTGTTTGGGCTTGTTTGAAAGGTATCCGGAGTAGTGACATACAACGGGCACGAGATGAACGAGTTCGTGCCACAGAGGACGTCGGCATACATCAGCCAGCATGATTTGCATATAGGAGAAATGACGGTTAGAGAAACGTTGGCTTTCTCCGCGAGATGCCAAGGCGTTGGAGCTCGTCTCGGTGTGCAACAATTTCCATTTCATTTGAAAAAACAGATTATCATAATGTGCAAGGATTAGTTTATCAAAAACAAATTGTTTATCTCAGATATGCTGGCTGAGCTGTCAAGAAGAGAGAAGGAAGCAAACATCAAGCCAGATCCTGATCTTGATGTATTCATGAAGGTATACTGAAACTTTACACAAAAAAGATTGGATTTTTATTATTTTTACTATCAAGAATCAAATGGGACTAAAAAAGATTGGATTTTTATTGTACAGTCAAGTTCAATTGCAGGGCAGGAAGAAAGTGTGGTGACAGATTACATCATCAAGGTCAGAGAAAAAAATTCACTACTTATATAGTTACATCAAAGATGCAGCTGTGACAGTAACTCTACTGATATATATGTTCTAACTTTGATATATTCAATGGCAGATTTTGGGGCTTGATGTCTGTGCTGACACTTTGGTCGGCGACGAAATGGTACGAGGGATTTCGGGAGGGCAGAGAAAGAGACTCACAACAGGTAAATCTCACTAGAAAAAAAAGAAGCAAGAATACTGCAATTTGAGGCCAAATTTTATAACTAAATGCAAAATTTGGTTTTAGGGGAAATGCTGGTTGGGCCAGCTAGAGCTCTATTCATGGACGAGATATCGACCGGTTTGGACAGCTCAACGACGTTCCAGATAGTGAACTCGATCAGGCAAACCATCCACATTCTCCAAGGGACCGGTGTGATCTCGCTGCTGCAGCCTGCACCAGAGACCTACGACTTATTTGATGACATAATCCTCCTATCGGATGGCCAGATCGTGTATCAAGGGCCCCGCGACAGCGTTCTAGAATTCTTCGAGTATATGGGATTCAAATGCCCTGAGAGGAAAGGAGTGGCAGATTTCCTTCAAGAAGTATGTATGCCATTCTTGTGTGCCTATTTTCTTCGAGAATTTCCCGACTGAAGTTTGGTTCGTTTCGTGCCAAATTTTAGGTGACGTCGAAGAAGGATCAAGTGCAGTACTGGATGAAGAAAGATGAGCCTTACAGCTATGTGTCCGTGAGGGAATTCTCAGAAGCATATCAGTCCTTCCACGTCGGGAGAAAGCTCGGTGACGAGCTTGCTGTCCCTTTCAACAAGGCAAAGAGCCACCCCACTGCTTTAACAAGTGATAGATATGGAGTCAGCAAGAAAATGCTGCTAAAAGCATGTGTTGATAGAGAATTCTTGCTCATGAAGAGAAACTCCTTTGTCTACATATTCAAGTTGACACAAGTAAGATTTCTGATTTCTACACCATTTTTCTTCAACAAAGTGCTTGTGTTGAAGGTTGTTGTTTTTGTGGTGGCATTGTAGATTATCTTGATGGCCAGCATTTCGATGACGCTGTTTTTGAAGTCGGAGATGCCTAAGAAGACGGAAACGGATGGTGGGATATACATGGGAGCGCTGTTTTACGCGCTCTTGACGAACATGTTCAATGGCTTCTCGGAGCTGGCAATGAGCATAATGAAGCTCCCGGTGTTCTACAAGCAACGGGACCTTCTGTTTTTCCCTCCGTGGGCGTATTCTCTTCCGGCGTGGGTGCTCAAGATCCCCATCACTCTTCTTGAGGTTGCTATATGGGTTGGTTTGACCTATTACACAAGTGGATATGATTCTGATGTGGGAAGGTAATAACTAATACTAACAAAGTCAGTTGCATTTGCACTAATGAGCAAGTTTTTTTTGGCTAATCTATGATGAGTTTTGCTGTCAAAACAAATGCAGATTCTTCAAGCAAATGCTGCTGCTGATATGTGTGAATCAGATGGCGTCTGCGCTGTTTCGCCTGATGGGAGCGCTGGGGCGAAACATCATAGTCGCCAACACGTTTGGATCGTGCGCGTTGCTCACTGTACTCGTCCTAGGTGGATTCATTCTATCGCGAGGTAATTCAGCATACGACGACGGCTTTTACAGACATATCTATAATCTATCTATGCACATTGGTGACATTTTCTGCTGTTTTCCATCAGAGAATATCAAGAAATGGTGGATTTGGGGATTCTGGATTTCACCATTGATGTATGGGCAGAATGCTATAGCTGTGAATGAGTTTCTTGGAAAGAGTTGGAGCCATGTAAGTGCAACTACTCTTCTTGCCTAAACACTACTTCTAATCTAGAAGACGGGCTAACTATCAATCTACGAGTGCAGATTCCTCCCGGCTCGACAGAATCTGTTGGGATCTCGGTCTTGAAGTCCCGTGGGATCTTCCTAGGAGAGCGGTGGTACTGGATAGGCATAGGCGCTCTCGTTGGATACGTTTTCCTCTTCAACTTGCTCGTCGTCGTAGCTCTAACATACCTCAACCGTGAGCTCTCATTCTTGCATCCTTTTCTTGAATTTTAGTACTTCTTTACTCAGAAAATAAAGGGAAGAAAATGGTGTTTATGTCTTGATTTGATGCAGCATTAGGGAAGCCACAAGCAGTTCTATCAGAAGAGACTTTAGCAGAGAGGAATGCTAGCAAAAGAGGCCAAACTACACAAATCCAAGATTCTTGTAAGAAGCCATATATTTGAAATCAAATTATTTTCCCCTAAAATTCCAAAATTTTGATATTTTGATTCAAAATGTAGCAAGAGCAAATGAGGCCATTTCATCAAGAGTAAGCAAGAATGATGCAAATAGGAAGAGAGGAATGATTCTACCTTTCCAACCTCTCTCAATCACATTTGACGACATCCGCTACGCCGTCGACATGCCGCCGGAGATGCGCGTGCACGGCATAGAGGAGGCGCGCCTCGAGCTCTTGAAGGGCGTGAGCGGCGCGTTCCGCCCGGGAGTCCTGACGGCGCTGATGGGCGTCAGCGGGGCCGGGAAGACGACGCTGATGGACGTGCTCGCGGGCAGGAAGACCGGAGGCTACGTCGAGGGGACGATCAAGATATCCGGGTACCCGAAGAAGCAGGAGACGTTCGCCCGGATAGCCGGATACTGCGAGCAAACCGACATCCACTCGCCCCACGTCACTGTCTACGAGTCCCTCCAGTTCTCCGCGTGGCTCCGCCTGCCCCCCGAGGTCGACTCTGCCACGCGGAAGATGTTCATCGACGAGGTGATGGAGCTAGTGGAGCTCACTCCGCTACGGGACTCGCTCGTGGGGCTGCCCGGCGTCAACGGCCTCTCGACCGAGCAGAGGAAGCGCCTCACCATCGCGGTCGAGCTCGTGGCCAACCCCTCCATCATATTCATGGACGAGCCGACCTCCGGGCTCGACGCGAGGGCGGCCGCCATCGTGATGAGGACCGTTCGGAACACAGTGGACACGGGCCGGACTGTCGTGTGCACCATCCATCAGCCAAGCATTGACATTTTCGACGCCTTCGACGAGGTATATCCATATCAACCTTACACCAAACCTCTCCATTCTTCCCTAAAATGGCGTTTACTTTGCATGATAAGATGGAATGATAAAAATAATTCACGTTAATCCAGTGTTTACTTTGATAGATAAATGATGGATTGCTCAATTTTGAACTAATTTGACAATCCTATCATTTAAATACTCAATCCTATCTTTTATCAATTTAACTTATCATTCAAAGTAAACGGCCCTAACTATAGAAAAGCTAACCTTACCACATCTATATGAACCTTGTTGTGCAGCTGCTGCTGCTCAAACGAGGCGGCGAAGAGATCTACGTGGGCCCGTTGGGACGGCATTCGTCGCACCTCATCACGTATTTCGAGGCGATCAACGGAATCAGCAGCATCAAAGACGGCTACAATCCGGCGACATGGATGCTTGAGATCACTGCAGCAGCACAAGAAGCAGCTCTTGGTCTTGATTTCACTCAAATATACAGAAACTCAGAGCTCTACATGTAATAATTCCAATCAACAACCACTCGCACAAATCAAACTATTCCAAAATGCTCAAAACATCTCTTAAATTTTAATTTTACCTGATTTTAGGAGAAACAAAGCACTGATCAAGGAGCTGAGCGAGCCGGTCCCAGGATCGAGAGACGTGCACTTCCCAAAGCAATACTCGCAGTCGTTCTGGACCCAATGCGTGGCGTGCCTGTGGAAGCAACACTGGTCGTACTGGCGGAATCCGCCCTACACAGCCGTGAGGCTGCTCTTCACCACCTTCATCGCGGTCATGTTCGGCACCATCTTCTGGGACCTCGGCTCCAAAAGGCAAGCCACAAACCACACCACGACCCTAAAACCATTTCCTCGAAAACTTCCATCACATAACAAAGATTGTGTCTGTGTGTGTGCAGGAAGAGAAGGCAAGACGTGTTCAACGCTATGGGATCAATGTACGCGGCCGTGCTCTTCCTAGGCGTGCAAAACGCCACATCCGTGCAGCCGATTGTGGCCGTCGAGAGAACCGTATTCTACAGGGAGAGGGCCGCCGGGATGTACTCCGCCTTGCCATACGCCTTCGGACAGGTAACGTCCTTTTTCCTAGTTGATTCGAAGCCCCATCAGTCGATTTTTGACAATGTTGTTGGTGGTGCCATTGCAGGCTGTGGTGGAGCTCCCGAACCTGCTGGTGCAGACGCTCATCTACGGCGTGATAGTGTACGCCATGATCGGATTCGAGTGGACCGCGGTGAAATTCTTCTGGTACCTCTTCTTCATGTACTTCACCTTGCTCTACTTCACCCTCTACGGCATGATGACGGTGGCCGTCACCCCCAACCACAACATCGCCGCCATCGTCTCCTCCGCCTTCTACGCCATATGGAACCTCTTCTCCGGATTCATCATCCCTAAGACGGTGAGAGATTATTACACGACAAACACACGACACATAGTTGATATCTATGCAAATGTGAAATCTTACGTTCGTTTCGTCTTACGTGGCAAAAAACAGAGGATGCCGGTGTGGTGGAGGTGGTACTACTACGTCTGCCCGATCTCGTGGTCGTTGTACGGGCTCGTGGCCTCGCAGTTTGGGGACGTCGGAGACGTGCTCGAGACGGATGAAACGGTCGGAGATTTTGTGATGAGTTACTTCGATTTCAAGCATGATTTTGTGGGATATGTGGCGGTTATTATTGTCGGAATAAGCGTGCTGTTTGGCTTCATTTTTGCCTTCTCAATTAGGGCGTTTAATTTCCAAAAGAGGTAAAGAGAGAAAGAGGGAAGAGAGCTTAGTTGTAACAAAGTTGTATATTGTAGAAAGCAGCAGTCACTTTCCCAACCTTTTCTCTGCGTAAATTCATGTTCTTCTCTGCAAGTAAAGAAAGAAGACGAAATTCGATGGAAAAAGATGATTAATAAATGTTGGTCCTAATTTAATTTAGTATCTTAACTATTACAAATGTAACAAACATAATAGTTCATCTTAACACCATAGAAAAAACATGGAAAAAGGGAAGTTTATGAAGTTTGTTAGCAGCCGCATATGTTACAGTTGAAATTACATCCTCTCTCAACAACAAGCTAGAATAATAATAAAGAAAAAGATGAAGTGAGGAAGATGCCACAACCTTTTTCATCTCTAATTCAAATATCTAAGTCATCCAAGAAGCTCTGCAGCTCCTTCAAGCCTTCGGCGGAGATGCTCCGGTGCACTCTCCCGCGGGGAACGACCAAATTGGGCGGCGGCTCCGGCTGGAAACAGACGACGACCACGGATAAATTATCTCCGCTCTTCCGTTTCAACGCCTCATTGACAAGGTCCTTGCTGCACATCGACGGGTCGTTGTGCTCTTGGAGTCTCCTACGAGCAAAATCCACCGCATTCTGGCTCAGAAACACGTCCCACAGGCCGTCACACCCTATGATGAGGAACTCGTCTTCTTCAGTGAGGCTTGTCTTCATGAGCTCAGGCTCCGCCGTGAGTGGTCCGCCACCGTCCCCTTTCAGGCCTTCCATGTGCCAGTCGCCCAATGCACGAGCAACGTTGAGCTGCCCGTTGAGATAGCCATCGTACACATAACCTCCTGAGGCTTCTATACGCCTCCTCTCCCTCAAGCAAACGGGCTTATGATCTCTTGACATCTCAATCGCTTTACCCCTTCGACACAAAACTGCTCTGCAGTCTCCAGCATTGGCCACCACCAGCGACCTTCAATGCATGAAAGAAACAGATAAGCAGAAGGCATTTTATGGATAGCATTTCTCCCTTTTCTCAACAAGAATAATCCTAAACGTCTAAAAGATACTAACCTCCCAAGTACCAGAGCAGCCAAAGCAGTGGTGCCCGAGGCAAGGTCTGCATCGGATGAGCAAGCTTCTGCAAAAGCAGCATCAGTCTGTAGAAATGCCGATGAAAGCACTCTGTCAATTTCCTGGGGAAAATCTCCATCCTCAACGATGAACCTTGGCAAATTATAGCAAGCAAAGTCGGCTGCATGTTTCCCTCCATGCCCATCAAAAACCTAACCAAGATACCAAAATATTTCAATACAAACTGTTCAACACAAGGGTCTACGCTAGCCATATAATTCTTTAACAAGTCCATGAATAGCTAAGATTCCAAACGTATGAGCAAGAAACACAAATATTAAGTCAGTGCAGCTGAGATGAGTTACCCCATAGAAAGCACTAGGTCTGTCATTATCACCACTTAACCCATAGTCATTCATCATATTGTCTGCACAAACATACACATCTTCCATGCTCGATCGAGAGCCAATGTTTGCCCACGCTCCCGACCGGAGAAGGGGCATGTATTCAGCATCACTATCATCTCCACTAAATCTTGGTGAAATCGAAAGACCTGGTGCCCTGCTCCTAACCTGCTACCACTCCAGTCAAAAACCAATTTGATGTGGAATAAAATAACAAGATCACAGAATTGAGAAATCAAACTAGGTTTGGAAGCCAAAACAATTGCTCAAGAATTGCAGCAAACAATAAACCAGCCAAGAGTTCAGGATATAGACTAAAACTAAACAGATTAAAAAGTAACATGTGATTTTCAAATCTAGATCAAGTAGCTGAATTGCATTTCCTAACAACTTTAAAACCAAATGAATCCTTCTTCTGTTGGAGCGTTATAATTTGTAGGAAATCAAGCAGAGTAAAATTAACAGAAATTAGCCTACAACCAGTTCAAAAGCTCACTATTATTGAGCAATCTAACAAATAAGATTCAGAATTTATTAAGCCCCCATTGATGAGCAATTAAGAAACCCTAACAATTTCCCCTATTGGTCCTCCATTTCACCAAAAAAATACTACTTCTTAGCAGCTACAGCTTAACATTGCACGGTTTTTATGATAACTAGTCGACAAAAAAGCAAAAAAAAGCACGCTAATAGACGAATTTGAACTGCAATTACCAAAGAGGGGTGGCGAACGAGGGACTTAGCGCACAAAGGCGGTGTGCCTCCGGAGTCGAGGAGGTGGCGATAGGCGCCTCGGCCGCCTAGAGAGTTGGGAATCGGCGGCCGCCCGTCTCCGGAGCTGCAATTTTCTCTGTCACCATCGGCATTGTTGACAATTACCCTACTGCCTTCCATTACAAATCTCAACCATTACTCCTCCAATTAAAGTTTCGAGGTTTTTAGGGGGAGGGAAATCCAATTCCGAACCAATGGGGCGGGAAATTCGGCGCCCTTCCGGTGAATCTGAAAAGAGGGGTTTTCAATTTGGGGCCTAGGGTTTTGCAAAGAAGATGAATAGTTAAATACAGGTTTGGTAAGAAGAGATCTGGGAGAGAGATAGAGAGAGAGAGGAGAGAGAAAGACGTTGAATTTGGCGGTGGGATTCAGTTTTGAGGAATACTGCCGCTGCGAAATGTATATATATATATATACTAGTAAATGAGTGATGACAAATTATCTTTTTGTCAAAATAAACAAATATACTACTTTATGGGAGGGCAATGTTTCGAGATCTGCTATATAAATTGCATAACTGAAATTACTAGTAAAAAAATAAATTTTATTTTTCATTAGAGTTCAATCACCTTTTTAGTTGTTGACCGTAGTACTAGAGGAAGAATATGAAGATAAAACCAAAATTATGAGGCCCTACATAGATTTGTCTAGAATATTTTGATAAAAATCTATTAGGATTTTTCATGAAAATATTACCGAGGATCCAACAAAAAATATTACTACTATTTTGTAGGTGAAAATTATGATAATTGAGAAAATTTTATTGTATATATAAAAAAGTATAATAATCGAAAATCATTATCTCATCGAGAAAGTATCAATCAGATTGTATCCTAATTAACATCGTAGGAGAAACTCATGATTCTATTTGAATCACTTCCGATTATACTATGTTCTAAAGCTAATTAATTATTTGAATTATTCAAATTTAGAAATATAACCTTGTTACATTGAGTGGCAATTCATCTTAACAAAAATCAAAGGTTACAAAAAGAGAAAACATTAATACTAATAAGTATTTAAATATAATATCTATATTCATATTCGATTACTCTCTTGATTTATCAAATTCGATTACATTTGAAATATGGATACGAATAGCTTATGATAACTAATTAACTATCTTGATCTATTTCGCAATAGCAGCAATTGATAATTTTTCTTACCATTTAAATTTTAAAGTACACCACAACCCTGATCTGTTTAAAGGGTCAATATACATTGAAAATTAAGAATGATGAATAAGAGCATTAATCTATGAACAAAGAGTCGGCGAAATAAAAATCAAAATTTCACCCTCTTCATGATTCGAACCTACAGTTTATTTTCGAAAAAAAATTATTCATAAAATTTGTTGAGTTATGCATACATAATTTATATTTATTTATTTAAAAACAATTTTAACATAAATATTTAAAAAGCCATGCTTCATTCTTCATTCTCGTCATAAATAACTATTCTCACAATATTCATTTCCTTTATTCAAATATGACGAGAATAACTATTCTCACAATATTCATTTCCTTTATTCAAATATGTAAATATATTGTATAAGAAGAACTCCAATTAGCTAGTATATCCTAATTCTTTATGCCCCTCTCCCAATTTCGAGCTTTATCTAGAAACACATGTCGCAAACGTGTCTAATTCCAAAATTACATTTGTTTCATATTTTCTTTTAGTAGCATTTATTTGATAATGAGGTGTAATGGGCACATCGAATCTCAACGACGTGGACGACAAATTCCCCTTTCATCAAATTGATTGAAGTGTGCGGTCCACAATTTGCGAGACACGTCACTCCTTTTTGAATCTTTTAACTTCGTTAAGAGCATCTCCAGTAATACTTTTCTAAATTTAAGTATTTGATGACATCATTACAGAAATATCACTATATTTCATTTCTTTCACTTTCACCAACAACAATTCTTTCTCAAATTATGATTTGCTGATATCATTATGAATCCTACTATCAAACTCATCCAATGTTATTCATATTAATTTACATTTCATGTTTATAATTTTTAATT
>JAYJMF010331791.1:0-12888 GCA_036873715.1 Salvia sclarea
TTTACTACACTAAACAAAGACTCCTTAATTTCCGTGCAAAAAGAAATGCACCAAGAATTGTGGGACGGAGGGAGTATTTTTTTTGGGACTCATACTACACTACATCTCAAGTTAACTATTATATTTTATTAAAACCCGCACTGAGTCAATATGTGCATAATCTTATGGGACGGAGGGTTATTAAATTTAACACAACGTTGGAGAACGCTCACAAACTAGGCGTCTTGCTTAAAGTTACCAAAATATAATATTGTATACCTATAAAGTGTAACAGGAGGTTAAAGTATAAATCAAACATCTAGAAGATTGGATTAAAGTATAATATCTATATAATTTTGTTTGCGTTTGTTTAAAAGTATTGGTCAACAGGCACGTTGACAGCTAAAATAGTTATTTTGTCAAGTTGGTCTTCAAAACCATGTTCCTAGTATTAAGTAAACAGGTATTATTTCAAAAACAAAGAATAGGTCATGTTAGGCTATCAAATATCCAACCACAATTACAAGTCACCTACCGAACTAATTTTTTTAACAATAGACGGGTTGTACTTGCGAATCCATCTTAACCAAAAATGCTAGGTTAATAATGAATTATTATCTCACGGCTAAATGACAAAATCGTAGTTGTTCTTGTTATTTTCTCTAGTTGAGCTAGTTCTCATAATTATACATATATATCCAAGCCTTAAATAGTTACTCCTTATAGTAGTATATATTAACCTTATTTAATGATAATTTATTCTTAATGACCACAAGTATTTTGATGTAAAATAATAAAAGAACATCCTCGTACAAAGTAAATTCAAGTTAATGGGAAAAAACTTTAATAAGTTAAACAAGGGTATCACTGGAATAATCATCCAAAGCATCGTCTATTTTGCAAAGAATCTTAAAATACAAAAACATCATTTAAATAAATGAGGGAGTGTTAAATCAATTTAATGATGTAACCGTCTAGATGAATAGGCTACAAACTTAAATGTGCCGCATGGAGTGACAACTGAAAGTGTACCACCTACATACAGTAAGTATCCTACTTAATGCGAAGGAAAACAATATATTTATTGCCCAATCCATCATTACATACATGTATAAAGGAAGAAATTCAAATAAAATTTATTTCTAAAATTAAATTTTGAAGCAATAACATATATATAAAATATAAACCAATTTCAGCCCATCAATCAATCATTAACATCTAAAGTGAATTCATCACCCAGTTGAATGAATTCGTACACATAAATTTAAATCCCATGAAGGGCGACTTCTTTATTCCTTTCTTTTGAATTTCATTTTGCTATGAAATCAAGCACCCTCAAAGCAAATTCAAACAAATTTGTTGATTCGTATTTTATAATTTAAGGGAGAGTTTTACAATACTCAAACCGATATATACAAGAATTAGATAAAACAAAAACAAAAAAAACAATTTTAATATGTAAAATGAAAAACATTAGCAGCTCTTCAATTGTGAAGATCTATAGTGAATTGATCATCATGGTTCATGAATTCATCCACCTAGGTTCGAATGATACAAGGGAAATATTATTTTGGAATACAGACACTAGCATCACAAATTCAAACACTTTTACAAAGAATTCATCATATACATTGCACATCCACCTCCATAAATTGAAATGACCATACGAAGCGCAAAAAATGGAATATAAGAAGTCATTGGCGGAACTTAAAATCATAAGTCCAGAATATACAAATAATGAAGTTCCTAACTAGAAACAAAAAGAACCAAAATACCTCCAAAAGCAGCAAGATTGATGATGATTAATAATCAAACAGCTAAAATATGATATAACACCTTTTAAATAGACAAATGGTTCTTACAAGCTAAGGAATACTGAATAAATCAAAAATGTAAGTAAAAGAATAATCATAAATACAATAAAGAAGATTTTTCCGAGTTATGAGTATTCTTACAAACAAATTTTACAGGGAAAAATTTATCATTTACGGAAAAAATGCAGTGTTTATGAGAATAGTGATGAGTAGGAGCCATATCCAATATCACAAAATTGCTAGCAAGGGAAGCTTCTAGACTATCATTGCTGTATATTCCTTAAATAACCTCTACCTTCTCCTTCTAATAATAATAATAATAATACAATTCTTATTTTTAATTTTTGGGGTGAAGGTTCGAAAAAACAATGGTGAAATGCGGAAAAGCTAATGCTAAGGGAATGGCTCAGAATGTGGGTGGTGAATGATATCAAAATTTTAGAGATAATCAAGACCTCTTCACGGAAGCAGTGGCAAAATGTGGATGGTGAATAAAATCAAAGGAAATTTTGAGCGATGGTTCAAGACTTCCTAACCGGCAGAGAAGGTTTAGAGCAACATGGTTATGTTCCGCTACTTGCTCTATCTGGCGAAGCTCCGCTAATCTGTCTGGGTCGTTGGCAAAACTTCCACGCAGCTCTTTCGCAATCTTTTGTGCGTCTTTGAAGCAATTGTGCGTGGATAGAGTCTGGCAAATGAGGAGTTGGTCAAAATTTGTGGAAGAAGATAGATTAAGGATGTATATGATCAATAATACTTACAGAAAAGCGAGTATTAGCTACAGTCTCACTGAAGGAATAGAAAGACGCATGATCAGGAAGGCAAGCCTTCTGCAACAGCTCAAAGTGCTGGACAAATCGCTGGAATATTTGTGAACATCATGGAACCATCAGCATTTGCTCTGTGTTTATATGAATATGAAAATAAACAAAAGCACATTTCTGCTACACGTGCTATTTAATCTCGAACTCCTTGGTTTCAAGATTAAAACATACTCCGTATATAGTTGGGAATAAAACAGAGAATTAAAAAACTATGAAGTTTGGAAAGGTTCAGTTTTCCAACAATAAAACTCAAGCACAAAAAACAGGAACAAGTATAATAAATATACCTCATGCTCACTGTTGAAAGGACCCTGACACAAAAAAATCTTGTTTTCGTTCCGTAAGGAAGCAATCATCTGAAAAATATGAATACGAATTAGAGCAATTAGTGTTACATTAATACCATGTTTGTAAAAGATAGGTTATTCAACATCAACTACCACAGCCTAATGATAAGATCGATGTTTCCTAATTTCAAGTTCTCCGGTTTACAATAGGTCATTCAACATCAACTACCGCAGACAAATGATAAGATAGAGGTTTCCTAATTTCAAGTTCTTAGGTACATTGCATTGCCATTTCGAGCAGGTTCAGACTTATTGGAGCAAATACTCACCATAGCGTTTAAGGTTAAAGTAGAAAATCATAGAGTCCACGGTTAAAGTAGAAAATCATAGAGTCCACTGATTCATAATCTAAGAATTAGTGTCGATCTATATACAGTTGATAAGCATAGCATCTACAATATCACCTGATAGCACTAACCACTGTTACTTAAGTCCGTACTCAATTCTAAGAGATGTCTTAACACAATCAGGTATAAAAAAAATAGCTGAACTATTAAGCGGGTTGAGATACATATCAGAAATACTCAAGAACATAATTACCATCATAAGACCTTGTGCAACGTATATATAGCACTGTAGTAACAGGACTGCAGGTGGAACTTGATAGTCTTTCCCAACATCCTTTACAAAATCTTTCTTCTTTTTTGATTTTCGTCGGCCTGCTCATGAAGAAAAGAGTTGATAAAGTTACAATGAAACATGACTATTTCACATTATAAAGGTCTTAACTGACATGGAAAGAAGTGAATTAATAGCATCTACTCACTAGAGTCATTGCTCAGCATTATTTTGAGATGAGTTTTCTCAGCTAGCTTGATCAGGACAACATAAATGTACCAATAGACCATGCAGTATTCATCGGTTGAATATAGCTCTAACTCAAAGCCAAGCATAAGGAAACGTAATGCTATCCAATATGTTTGTTCCTCTACCCAAATGAGGATATGTTTGCAGACCTTTAATAACAAGTCCTGCAAGAAAGGAATAAAAGATTCAGGGACATGCAAGTTGACTTTTAAAAACATATCAAGCTACAACAATACTAGGGAAGAAAATAACATGTGACATGATGATCAGAAAATTTTGCAGATAATTACCTGTTCAACTGAAGTGCTTGCAGCCTCCCCAAACTCCTTTCTAAAGGCCAACTCAAGCTGTTTGAGAAGAATGCAAACACAAATATTAATCAGCCACAAGTATAGGTAAGCAACAGATAAAGCTGTCGAGTCTGAATCAGTAACGACTCTAGTCAATCACATGCACCCAACAGGGGCCAACATTCTGTGTTTTGCTATTTATTCAGTCATATCTTAGGATGACAGAATGCAATCTTGTTGAGGTTGGACATAACCTAATTTGGAAATTTCGACAGCAAGCACTCCCCAACCTCTATATCATACCCGCATCTAGTCACTTCTGAACTTCAGATGCACCTATTTCAACTAGCCCATTAAGGGAAACAAATGCATATCCATTCTAGGCACTGAACCACATTAAACTAAATAAACCAAACTTCACAGAAGATGCATTCGTGTTTGGAATACCATAATTTAGCCATCACCTGTAAGTCTAGGAGTTAACTACACCAACCTCCTGCAAGAGACTTATAAACCAGAAAAGTTGAGATTCAACAACAGAACAGGGATAGACAACCAATACAAGGCAAAGAATCAGCAAGATCATGAAACCATTATGTCGTGATCTATAGTTCTATTGAGTATATAGACAAACCTGTACATATATTATTCGCCAATCTTGTAAGATCTTCCCTAGTTTACGCCTCTGCCATGCAGTGTTGGCACATAGGACCCTGAATAAAGTGATAAGTAACTGCAGCAACAAGGTCGCTTTCATTAAATTTCAGAAGCTAAACAATGTTGGGGGAAATATATACAAAAGCACATATTATGCCAATATGGGAAGGAATAACCCTTTGAGAAGCTTGGTTGTGTGATAAAAAATTCCTAAAAATAAAATCTAAACTCAAGATTGTAGCAGTATTTCATAATACAAAAGAATGTTTTGAGTATCAGGAAAACAATTGGCACTCCACCTGCCCTAGTTGTTGAACATTCTCATTTTTCTGGATGTCATGATTCTTCGCTCCTTCAGGTAATAGGGCAGCCTTGCAAATGACAGCAAACAAAGATTCACGTCCATAAAGCTTCCCATCTTGTACCAGCAGAAGCTGTACATTAGTTATCCGCATGAGAATCCATTGTATGAAGGCATAATAAGACTTTAATCAATAATCAGTATAATAGAAGAAGGACAAATCTTATTGAAGACTAACCAAATATCATACAAATATGAAAAGCAAAAGGGGTGAAATTCATTACAGTTGCACTACCCAAACACGAGATCTCAAAAAGAAAATAAAACATAAGGTATAAGTCACTATTTTCATATAAATCTCAAGAATCTGGTAAAAATCCTAAATCCTCCACAACTGATAAGTAAAAGAGTCGATCATAGTTTCTCTTCATAAGAAGATTAGAGGTAAGCAGTCAATTATGATCTCTCTTTCTAAGAACATTATCTATATCCGAGTATCCGACAAGAGCACCTAAAAGAATCCAATTCATGAAAAGGTGCAAAAACACCCTTGAACGTTTTTGCGAAATTCAAATATATCCTTAACATTATGTTTAGACCAATTTAACCCTTAATGTACTTAAATGGGGCAGACAACCCACTGACCAAAATTTGAATGTGCACCCCTACCAACGAGGCCTAACCTCTACAATCCGTCAATATCATGTTGACCAAATTAAATTAAGATGCAAAAAACATAACCATATTGGTTTTATTTTGTTTTCTTTGAAACCTACATGGATATTTTTGCTCGTTTCCCAGTAACTTAACCTTGATGAGAATATACATTGCTGTATTTAAAGTCGTGATAGAGTAATAAAGGTGACCCAAAAAAGGAAACAAGATAACTTCTATGGGATACCCTAAAAAGGAAAACAAGACAACTTCTATGGGACAGGGTGAGTATTATTCTTTTGGAGTGATATAATTTTAGAATTATCAAATTATATAAATATCGGATTAAATTTTAGTAGTTAGACAGAATTACAGACAAGAGAAGTACAAGATTCAAACCTGGGTATGAGCTCTAGAAACCAAATCTGGTTGAAACTTCTGAAAATCAACCACAAAGCGCAGGGTACCTTCAAAAACAGGATCTAAAGAGTGGGAACATACAACATCTAGATCACGGAGAAGCTTCTGGAAATAATTAACAGCCTGACAGAAACAAGGAGAACAAAATAATGAAATTATTTCCATGTCTTGAATGGATAATTAGAAGGTTAATTAACAGTAACCTAAACTAACCTTTTTCCAGCTGAGCAGTTTAATTGCACGAGGTGGAGTTGGGGCTGCTGACCTGCTGTTCAGTGTAGAATCAAATCCAACTGGTTGACAACCTGAGGCAGTTGTTTTCTCATCTTCATTCTTGATGGTTCCACATGCAGAGTTGTGCTTCAGAAATTCTTCACTTTCAAGCATGCAATCTATCTCAGATAAGCAGGAAATAATATGTTTCTTTGCCAACTCCAAGCCTCTTCCTTGGGGTTTCCTCAAGCATGTCAATACATGGTAAAAGTGCTGAACACACAGAAGAATCACTAAATGTCAATGAAGAAAAAATGGACATTACATGCAAAAGAAGTCGCATTAGAAATGGAAAGAGTGATAGTTTCAGAGTGGACAAAATGACAACATAAAGCCATCAACTAAAAATCATAAATGATAAAAGCAACGAATACAAGACAAAAGAACCTATTACGTCATGTTGTTTCTATGTCACATCATGCTAAAAGATCTATTATCCTTTCAAGGCATGGGCAAAAAGGGAAAGAGGGGAAAACAAGTCTAACTGACAGCTCATAAGAACATTTGTTCTTTTTATGTCCTCATGTTTTAGCTAATTGTTATCCAAGTTGGCTGTGAATACTAAGTTATTTTATAGGAACTTGAGTATTTTCTTTGAAGAGAGAGATTTGAGGAACAATTTCAAATGGTTCCAAAGTGTGATCTCAAACCGAACAAATTAATTAAAAAATAATTGTTCAAAGTGAGGTTTATGTACTTCAAATTCATCAGAAAGAGCTCATTATAACAATCGCAATGGAACTGTTGTTAAATATATCAAATCCATTCAAATTTTCAAATGAAATGCTATCTTAGCGGTTCTAGTTTTATTAATAGTTAGTCTTATTGACATCTTTTAGTTTCTTCCATCAGCTGAAACAGCATCTATTAAGGAGGAGAATGTAATGCTGAGTATCCTACATGTTTGTTTAACATCTTAAAATGTTTACAAAAGTCAAATTTCTACCCTACTGATAAAGACCACTTGGAGTGTTTTTGACACGTACAGAATTTATTTAAGTACTTCTGTTAAGTTCATCATCATAACAAGCAACATTTCCTTGGTTGAGGTTATTGCTAACAATTAATCAATTAAGTTTGTTCAAGATTGGCATACATCCCCGTTAAACCATAAGCAGTATCAAAACTTGGAACTTTGTTCGCAGCGAACTGAAGGCATATATGCCCGTAGCCATTCTTTCCCAAGAACCAGATGCTAAACTGGTATAGCTGGCACTTAAACCCATTATGTCCTCAAAGGTATACTTGATGAAGCATTCTAGTGCAATAAATTCATGTAAGCATCTCAAGGCATCTCATATTCATAATTAGAAAATACTGTGGGCTTGATATTCAAAGAAATACAAGATAAGACCTTACGAAAACGTATGCGGCACAAAACAGCTTTGCAAAAACCTTCTTCAAGATCAAGATGAGTTTGCAGAGGCTCTATATCTGCAAAAAGCAACCACATTAATCTTCAAACTTGGATATAGTAGTTTGGAAAACTAAAGTTATCATACCACCATTTAGAAAAAGCATATATGTAATAACTGTATAAGTTCCATATGCCAAAGGTAGTTCAGCGTTCCAGTTTGCATATATATAATTATTTCCAGGGCAACTGAAGCCAGTAAAACCACACTGGAGGTCTCGTAATTATTTCATAGTTCTTGAAAATCACTAAGAAAATGTAAGGTCCGTACCCTCGAGAACTGGTTTTTTCGATACTAGTGCTTTACAAGCCTTCAATTGCCGACAAAGTGTTTCATCCACTGCATGTATCATTGATAAGCATTTTTCATCTCCATTGACCTTTAATGGTAGACCATATGCCATGGTAAAAAGATCTTCTTCCTGTACAATCATATTCTGTTACTGGACAGGATCTAAAATATATATGCAGAAAGTCTAAAACACTCAAGATGGAAAAATACAAGAAAGAACGCCTTCTTGAATATATAGACTTCCTCTAGCCTTAAGTCAGTCATAAACTGGATAGATCTCATTGACTGGAAGTCACAATGAAACATTTTCCACACCCCTACGGCAGTTAAAGCTAGTCTCATAAGACATATTTATTGAGTACCAAAGCAGTGAGCATCTAATATGCTCGAGTGAAGAGCATTGACTTTGTCATGGACAAGTAAGACGCAGTGATGATAGGCTAAGAAAATAATCTTCTTTCAGCAACTGCTCGCAAAAGTTTCTTGTATTTACAATAAAATTGAAACATGCAGTTTAAACTGATGATGCATTCGCTGCAAAAACTATCTTGAAAGATGGATAACCAAACCAATATCCTGCTAAAACAAACCAAGGACTGATAACTCCATATCTTCAACCCCGAAGGTGAAACAGCACAGACGAAGGCATTATACTCCAAAAAGAGAAGGGCCGTAAATACACTAAAGGAATGGCACATGGACGCAAAAAAATTATGAACTCCAGTACCAACATCCTGCTTCCGTTCATATTGAGTAGTTTTATGATTTAAGAGACAAAGAAATTATATTACTAAAGAATAAAGATAAAAGCAGTACAAGGAAAAGTCATCCCTTAAAGTAGATATCATCCTATTTGGATGATACAACTCCAACTCTACCTCTGTATACAAAATAGGCTTTAAACTCATTATGATTTGGCACTTGCCAAGCTACTCTAACCTAACCCCATCCTAAACATCCTCTACATATTCCTCTGGATCCTCAAAAGTCCTTCAACTCCGTTCAGAGCAAAGAGGTCAGCACAATGCTGAAATTACCCCCAAAGAACTTTACTATTTTGCTAATGAGATACCAGGTAACCAGGGTATTCTGACAATTCTATCTCCTTGAGGAAAAGAGCTGTAGATTCATATAAGTACTTCATTTGCATTCATTTGATATAACTGAAATAAAAGCTAAATTGTTGAAGCACTCAAAAAGTATCTTTGTGAAAATCTGAACTAAGTAACGAGCAAAGATTCGTTGAAGTACTTTACTTCATTTGTGCGTGCATCTGAAACAGCTGAAACAAGAGCACTGCACGTAGCACGTATGACTCTGCAGAAAGAATGCAGCAGGGCATGAGATGATGTTCTCTCAGGCCTCAAGAGGTAGATGCAAGAAAACACTGTTTGCGCTAATGAACCCCCTTTATGCCATGTTGCCTGCATCAGAAAAAATTAACTTAAGAGGGGCATAATTGTCACCATTTATTGATTGCTATTATGAAGCATACTGATTCTCCTGAAAGATGTTTCAACGATACCTCACAAGCAAGAAAATGATCCATTATATCAATAACACATTGAATATCACTTGTTCTATCAAAGCTCAATGGAATAGGAGCAGCACCATTCTCAATGGCTTCATCAACGGAATAATATGTAGATACAATACCTGAATCCATCTTCGGGTCCATTATCTAGTAAAAAGAGAAATTTCATCAATAAAACATAAACGCAATATAGTAGGAACTACAGCCTTATAGAAAGCATTATGATATTATGCTAAACTATGCATGACATGCCATTTAACATGAAAAGGAAGAAAAGATTGTCCTATATAAGTCTGAGGACACTGTAGTCCTGCATACCAATAAAAAGATGTGCTTGATAAGCAGCTGATACTTTTTTTGCTCATTTAACTATAAAGTTTTGAATAATAAAATTGCAACAGGATGAGGAATCAGAAACTAAAGAAGACCAAATAAACTAAAGAACACTACTATAAAAGGTGAGTGCTCCATTCAACCCAGCATATTTAGATATAGCTCATATTTGCGGACAGTAAAACAGATGAAGTAGAACAATGACATCACCAAAGAAAATAAATAGTGTAAATGTGCCATGCTAACCACTTTTTACATGAGAATACAGTTTTTTTTTTCCTGAAAATAGGATGCAATAACAATTCGTGACATCTACAGCTGATATTTCTTATTTTCTTTTTTCCCTGAATCACTTGAGCTCTATCTCAAACCTACTAGTACCTTATGATTAATTTCATGGAAGCTCTTTCCACATAAAGCAGCATTACCTCTAAAGCAGACATGGCCGCAAACAGATTGAAATTCTCCCCACTGATGAGCTCATCATTTCGAAGATCTGTGTACAATTACAAGTAGAGAATCATCAAGATGCTGCAATTCTTATTAATATTGCTGCGGGTGGATGGTGGGGGGAGGAATATGAGCAAAGAGCAGATAAGGAGAAAATCAAAGCAATCAAACCAAATTAGCTGTATCAGAAAAACATGCATATTAGTTTGAAAGGTTCCGTAATGAATACATCGTTTACACCTGGAAAAGGAACCCACAGAGCAATTGAATGGAATTAAATTAAACACATACATTACGAGAAGAGCGAATATTACTCCCCAAAGTAAGGCTGGGGCAACCTTCTGAATCCAATTTATTACTCAGAAACCAGTAAAATTAAAGCGATAAAGACAATAGTGATCGCAATTTAGAGCGAGAGAGACGGACCGTGGCAGGCGCGCTGGAGGAGAGACGAGACATCATACCAGACGGTGTCCTTGCCGGAAGGGATGGAAGAGCTTAACGGTGCTTTCGCGTCTCCTCCTCCATCAGCCTCCGCCATGATTGTTTTTCAGTATCGCGTTATGAGAGAGAGAGAGATTCCGAGGTTTAATATGAGTGAGAGTGAAGAGTGGTGAAACGCGAGGAGGAATCTGTCTGCTTCATTTTGTAGCTTTGGAATTCGGTAGGGCAACTGCTGGGTCGGGTCCGGCTATGATCCGTATTCGACACTTTCGGCTTTTTATTTTCTTTTTTTGTTTTTCTTTTGGTGGTGATAGAAGAGTAACACGTAGGGATGGCAATCAACCCGTGGGTACTCGAAATCCGCGGGTATTTGTCCGATTATTCGCGGGTTTGGTAGGCGTTCCGTACCCGCGGGTATTGTCACGACCCGACTACTTAATTACATCCTTAATTAAGTAATCAAGTCGTAACTAACTTAATTCTTTGACAATTAACTTTAATTCCCCAAAATTTCCATAAATTAAATAAATATTTTCACAAAATATTACTCATTATACTTTTCAATAAATTTTCTCCTCATTTTTTAAAAATATTCAACTAAATATTCCTTCATAACCTTTCTATTATTCTTTCCAAATAAATTTTCTCAAATTTTCCCCAAATTTTCGTAATTAAAAGTTAATTGTCAAGAATTAAGTTAATCATGACTTGACTACTTAGTTAATTAGTTAATTAAGCAGTCGGGTCGTGACAGATACGTGTAATTAGATATCAATAAACATGATTAGAATAAGAAATTCAATCAAAATCAAAATCTATGTTGGAGCCAAGAAAGTGCCAATTTTTTATAGCTTATAAAGCTATGATGATTTGAATTTATTTGTATAATTTGATATCATATTTGAGTTTATTGGCATGAATAATGCCTAGATTAATTTATTTAGAATTTTAAAAATACTAGAAATGATTTTTCCAATTTTAGTTAGTTTATGGAGGTTTATAGTTTATATATGCATTGATGTTATTTAGCCTAAATGATCATGCATTTAAGTTTATTAAGCTTAGTTAAGCATGATCAAACTGAAAGACTGGGGTTAAAATCATCCCTACATTAAAATCCTATATTTTTCAAGAAAAGGGGATGATTAAAACTAATATATAGAGATTTTATTTGTTAAATCTATTATGAGATATTAGATGTAGAATAAATATAGTGATTTATGTGAATTTAAGGGATTTTATTCCTTAAGTATGAAAAATGTAAACTTTTAAGCTTGAATGTAAAACTGTCAAGTTCTGTACGTCGGCTTTGACGAATTTTTAAGGCAGGTTTTACTTATTTGATTGCCCTCAAAATTTTACCACAATTACCTTATGATGTCTAGTAATTGTGTATTTAATTTCTTAATTTTCTGGATAGTATAAAGTATTTATTCAATTCGTGAGAAACGACTGCGCAAAACTGTCATATCTGAAATTCGAGAATTATAAGTAATTAGAAGATAGTATGATGATGGTTATGTAAGTTAAGTAAGATTTAAAGATTAATAATTATTAGTAAGGATGTAATGACCCGAAAGAAGCCTATAACCCCTAGTAACCGAGTTAAGGGATAAGTTAAGAATTAAGAATTAGTTTTCCTACGACATGACGATACTCACCCTCGTCGATAATGCGTGATAGACGCAAATATGAGTTGAGTCGGAGCTGTGAGGGGCATACGGATAAAGGGAGAAAATGGGGGAATGAAGGGATAATAGGAGTTTTAGTTCCTTTATTCAAATGAACATCCAGGTGGGCTGTTGGGAAAATATATGTTATGTATTGTATTGTTTTAATGATCCCAAAACCCATGATGTATTGCCTTAGAAATTTTTAGAAGACCTACATGTTTTGGTCTTTAGAATAGCTAGTTGCATGAAGGTGCTGAAGACTGAAGATCAAGACTGAAGATTGCAAGGCTGAAGACTGAAGAATTAAATGGTTCTCACTTCGACTGAAGTATATGATACTGAAGTATGATATACTGAAGTAAGCAGCTTGAAGATACTGAAG
>JAYJMF010332009.1:0-12887 GCA_036873715.1 Salvia sclarea
TCCGTCGTTAATTCCGTCGTTAATATACGGAATTAACGACGGAATTGTGTCCGTCGTTAATATCCGTCGTTATCAGCGTGTTTTCTTGTAGTGTTTCCAACTTGAGCTATAAGAATTAACAATCTTTATTCTGATAATTATAGCGCAAATTCCATTGTCATGAGTTATGACTTATTAACCACATCATAATGAACAATCTAATCCACCTTTTAGATACCAAACTCAAAAATTGGACTCTACTTAACGTCTGAGATTAATCTGAATCCCTAATTCGGAGATACACTTTGTTGAGTACAAATCAAGCAGTTAACCATGATTAGTATTTCTTAAAATAGCAATAAGTTTTTTTGTGAAAGAGAACACATGGCTGGTTCATGTGTGCGTAGTGGAATCTAATTGTTTATAGTCGGATATTTTATTTATTATATTGATAGACTTCAATTGAGCTCTTGAAAACTATCTTATAAAATTAATTAAGAAAATTAATGTTGTAATGTATACTAATAGTAGTAGATTAGGATAAGGTATTTTCCAAAATTGTCCATAAAATTAAATATATAATAGGGGTATATTTGGCAATTCAATATTTTGTCACACCGACTCTTTTTCTATTATTATAGATAAATTGAATCATCCCATTGTTCTTGTGTCATTTCATTTTTTAGCAAAGAGTTACACACAAAAAAGCAAATGGACCTTATGTGGCCACATAAACTTTACTTTCTTAATTTGCATTCCGAAAAGTGAGAGAAGAAGAATAAAATAGAGGGAGTAATTTTCTTTAATTTGTGTATAATGATGTCACAAGACACTTTAAAAAATACTGAGAGAGTAGATTATTAACGAAATGGGTATTTGCGATACTATCACTCTGCATAAAAGGCTCCAGGCCTGCTACTAGATAAAGCAATCATTGTGTCTAAGTGAGTTGAATAAATGGATTCTAGTGGTAGAGATATTCAAGAAACAATCTTCATATTGTTACTTGATGAAGCACGACTTCAAGCCCGTTTGCATAAAAGTTACCTTAAGGCTTATTAGTAAAAAAAAAAATAGATTTTGTCCATAAAAGATATACCTTTTTTCCATTTATAGTAGTAGGACCCACACAACTCTCAATATCAATCACATATTTAAAGTTATTTTTTTTCTACTCACATACTACCAACTTTTTATTAAAATTTATGCCATCCAAAATGAGACATATTTTTAGTGGACGGAATGAGTAATTCATAATTATGTATGTAACTAGTGAGCACACTACACAAACTACTAGTCATGTTATCTCAAATCAGCATTAGATTATAGATGCACTGGTCTTGATCTGGATGGGGATGGTTTCTACATCACATCAAATAATTTGAATGAATATATATCATTTCTCAAGAAGATTTCTACATTACATCAAATAAATGGATGGAAATGGACGGCCAACCTGTCTATTGGGCCAATATAATAGGGCCAGCCCAAAATTGGACTGGGTCAGTTTTGGACCTTATAATCACCACTCAGCCCACCGAAAAATCGGGTTGGACCATGCTTCACGGCTATATCATAAAAAAAGTCAACGAGAGATTAAAAAGTTACAATTATTCAAGGATCATCGATTAAAAAGTTCCAATTATTTAATGATAATTGCGCCACTTTATCTTAAACAAATACTAGTAAATAGAAGTCAACAGAGAGATGTGAGAATATTCAATTACCTTTTAAAATCTCCTATTACACTTCATTTAAAGAAGATGGAATCATCAATCAATCAACAAACAATGATGAAATGCTCAATACTTGTCGTGATTGTTTTCTTACTCCAATATTTCTTTCAATATTCTTGCCATACCAAATGCAGCCCTTCCGCCTGCGGCATTATTCGCCACATTACGCCTCAAGGATACTCCCAAGCAATGTGGCAATCGCATAGTTGAATTATCCTGCGAAAACAATGTCACATCCATATCTCTAAACTCTCACAAATACTATGTCAAAACAATCAACTACAGAGAATCCACCATCAGAATTGTCGATGCTTCCATCAACAACCACGTCTGCTCTTTCCCAACCGTTTCTACATATTGGAGATTCTCATTTACTCGATCTTTTCACAAATCCAAGTGGTGTGCCAATAAATTTGTTGAGCTGCCCAAATCCGTTGAAGAATTCTTCCCTCTCCATACATCATTGTGCATCCCATCCTAGATATGCTTACATCAAGGTCGGCCGCATGAATGCCTCTGAGGTGCCACATACGTGCGCTTTAGAGGTCATAGTGACGACGTCATGGAGATTTAAGGATTTGAAGAACGTGTCGCTTTCAGAAATCCATCAATCTCTCTTGTATGGATTTGAGCTCTCATATTGCTCCCGCATCCAAATTTTGGGGTAAGAATGTAATTCTATTAGGGCTCCGTTCTCTTTGATGGAAAATTTATCATGGGAAAATGAGGGAAAAGAGAACATTTGCCCTTTAAATTTTTCCTTCCTTTCCATCTCCTTATCTAAAAAAAGGAGTTTTACTTTTTCTTCCTCCTCATTTTCACTCAAATGGAAGATAACATTATCCCACTTGCAAGGAGTGAAAATATTATCCTTCCATTGGAGTGAAAAAGAAGAGGAAGAAAGAGTAAAACTTCTTTTATTAGATAAGGAGATGGAAAAGATGGAAAAATTTAAAGAGTAAATATTCTCTTTTCCCTCATTTTTTCATGATAATTTTTCCATAAAAAAGAACGGAGCCTAGGATCAGTACAGACGCAGATAAATTAAGATGGGAGGCAAAGGTATAATTGTAACATCAAATTCCCATAGTAGTAATAAGGTAGAGAGAGGAGAATATCAAAAAAAGACAATGAAATTCGAGATAATTAAGAAAAGTACAGTACGTAGAGTAGTAGTAGAGTAGCGGTTGTCTGCTTCCGACATTTAAACCGCCGAGTTTTATTCATTTATTCGGCGATGAATTGGAAATTTGAAAGCGCGCATCCGGGCCGGGCCCACCCGAAGGCGTTTCGTGGTCCCCACCTCCTTAGTCTTGCCTTCCCACGCCGCCGGGCCCCACCTCCAGACACAATTGAAATGCAAATCTCTCTCTCTTGCGTGCCAACTCCCACATAGTATTAGTATTACTTACACACACATCCCAGTACAATCTCGTAATCATTACACTCACTCACTCTCTCTCTCTCTCTCTATAACGACACCCCACTTTCTCCTTCCCCTCTCTATCTCTATTATATCTCTCTCTCAAAATATATATATATATATATGTGTGTGTGGGTTGCAGTAGCTTCTGGTATTAGCCTGAGTTTATCCTCCTCATTTCTCTCTCAGATTTCAGAATAACTACACATTCTCTTCACAAATCGTCTCCAATTTCTCTGAAAAGAGCTGAGTTTTTCATTCGAAGAAGAAGAAAGAGAGATATTCAATTCAAGTATATATATATATATATATATAACTGTTGCATGGTGGGATGGATTCCTCAAGCGCACAGCAGCATCATCACCAGGTGGGATTTCTTTTTTTTTTTCTTTGATAGATATATTCATGAGCTCAATATATATATATATATGAATCTCCTTCTCCAATCACTTTACTCATTTCCCAATCATGTGTATGCGTTGATCTACCTCTTTCTCTTTAGAAATCTCTATGGGGTTTGTTGTGAGACAGAATTTACTCAAAATTTGTTCAATTTCTTTAAGCATATATACAGTTGATGATGATCATTAATCCACTTCCTATACTCTGTCACCTGATCTGATTAAAAACGAGAGTTTGCATTTTACTTTTTTCCTCTACATTAATTTCCACCCAATCTGCATCCTCTACACCCTAATTTCAAACTTTAAAAAAAAAAAAAAAAGGAAGATCTATAATAATTCCATATTTCCAGCAACAAATCGAGATGAAATTGTCTGTATGCTGGCCTAGTGTTAGGAGGTTAATTAATGTTCGAGGCCAAAGGTTTCGGTTTGGAGTCCGCTTCTCTTCTGCATCAAATTAACATGATTATACTACATATTATAGCAGGAAATGGGGCTACAGACGCTAGAGAGCATGCTGGGATGCAAGGACAACAAGAAGGCTCGGCCAGCAGATATGCAGGCTTTGAAATGCCCTAGATGCGATTCCACCAACACCAAATTCTGCTACTACAACAACTACAGCCTCTCCCAGCCTCGCTACTTCTGCAAATCCTGCCGCCGCTACTGGACCAAAGGCGGCACCCTCCGCAACGTCCCCGTCGGCGGCGGCTGCCGCAAGAACAAGCGCTCCTCCTCCTCCTCCTCCTCCGCCACCTCCACCTCCTCCTCCTCCAAGCGCAGCCCCCCCGCCCCCCTCCCGCCGCCCCTCAATTACGACTCCAACGACCTCAACCTCGCCATCGCCCGCCTCCACACCCACAATTCCGCCCACCTAGGGTTAGACGATCACCGCGATTTCTCGATTTGGGGGAATTCGACCGTAAACCCTAACTCCGACGTCCTATCCGGCGGGGGATTTTCCGGCGCCGCCGCCTCCTCCTCCGGGCTGTTTGATGCGATTAGGAGTGGTGTTTTTGATAATGGGAATAATGGGATGCAGAATTTGTACTATGGTGGTGGGAATGTCGAGATGGGTGGGACCCACGAGATGGGGATGTCGATGTCGATGTCGATGCCGCCGGCGCCGGCGTCGTACGACGACTACGGCGGGGGCGGGGTGGTGTCGACTTCAACGGCGGTGACGACAGTGAAGCACGAGGTGTGCCGGAGGGACGGAGACGGGGTCGACGGGCGGATTTTGTGGGGGTTTCCGTGGCAGAATGTGAATAATGTTGGTGGCGCTGGTGCTGGGGATGGCAATGGGTCAGATTTTGATTCCGCCAGACTAAACTGGAGCGGGATCGCGGCGTCTAATTGGCAGGGGCTTCTGAACAGTCCTCTCACGTAGGATATGTGGAGAAGCCCCTCCAAAACAATTACAATTATTCGCGATGTGACTGCTGCGAATAACTGTAATTGTTTAGATCGAGGTTTTTGGCGTGGATTATAGTGGTTGCTAGAGAGGGTGGTGAATTAAGGGGAAATTGAAACGTATTTAACTTAAAATTTTAAATTTAGTGATGATGTGGATTTTCGTATGTAGTAAGGGGGGGTTTTGATTTGATTCATTTGAATCACATCTTATGTTTTTTTTATATGTTTGATGACAAACTAATGGAATTTGATTTCTTGTTTCCTTACATTATTTGTTGGCGTCATTTAATTTTTGGTAAAGTAGTATGTAAACAGTTGAAGTAACGCAGAGTGGTTTGTTTGGCTATTTCGAGAGAATGGATTTGAGTTCAGAATGTCTGAACACTCTGGAAAAAAGATCTTGAAAATGGCAGTGTTTGGTTGCAAGAAAATGGTAAACAATTGGGATAAGTGGTTGTTTTCAAGATATTGTGTAATGATGGTTTATTGTTTAGAGGTAGATCTTAGTGGGTGGATTAGTATTAGCAAATGGGAATGGAATGTTGATTAGGGATTAATTAAATGATAATTAATTAATTGGGGTTTTCACTAGTCCCAATGACATAGAAATTCAGCAAATTAGGGGTAGAGTTTTCTGCGATTTCGACAGACCAAATCCAACTGCAGATTTGGGCGTGAAACAAAAGTCTATGGAATAATATTGTCAGTTACGACTTAGGAAACATTATCTTATTTTTATACAACACCACATTATTTATTTGTTTATTTAATTATTTTAAGTCTGCTGCTAATTTCAAATTAAATTAATCTGCGCCGAATGAGACCAGACCACCCTTTTTTATTGTGTGTGTATTCCCTCAAATAAAATAAGAAATAAATTAGCACACACACATTAATCGACTCTTTGGGTGGTTGAAGGCACCCTTAAACACTTGATTACTATTGGTAGGGATCGCCAATAATCTCTATATTGGAATAAATAATGAAGAACAATTAACTTACATTATAAAAAAATGATATTTAGTGGCAATAATGTATAGATAAATGGTTTGCGATCGATACAATGATGGCCTGTATAGTCAGCGTAGGTAATATATACTAATACAATATCAGTATTTAGTGCATGTATATATTAATAAAAAAAATTATTGGAGTTCATATATGTTAATAATTGTGTAGTGGAGAGCACTAATACTCAGTGGAGGTTATACCATAACAAATTGATTATCATGGAGATCATATAACAATTTTATTGGACAAAATTAATCAAACTTGATATTATTTGACAGAGAATATATTTTTTTACATTATATATAGAACGCCGCCGCCAATTTTTTATATTTTCAAGTTATGTATTTTCAGCATCCAAAGCTAATAATTCGTATAACACATATTTAAAAAAAAAAAAAAAACTAATAAACATTTAATAGGAATTCAAGAATTATGAATTTATGATATAAATTGAAAAAAAAAGGCTGAAAGAATTTTCAATTAGAAATGGAAAACTAAAACAGATTTATCAAAGTCAAGTCACAAATATTTTACTCAAATTCACAAAAGAATTAAGAACTCAAAAGAATATATATTCGTAAATAATGTTGAAATACAAAGGATAATATTCTCTAAAAAATTTCGGTTAGTATCGTATATAGAAATATAGCATGTGAAGTAAAAATAATTGCCGAATAAGTCCCAACACAACTTTTATGTAAAAATGATTTCCACCTCTAAATTTATACAGCTTCATAAGTTATGACACCACAAATGTATTAACCTCAATATAGCAAAAATATTGAATCATCGAGATACAACAAGTTTATTTTCAAAAAGAAAAAATGCCTTATTTTTGTGTGGGATTTTTGTCTCAACTTCATTGTCATTATACTGATACATGTATATATTGATAATTCTGAAACTTTCGTTTGAAACTGAACATCCAAATATGACACTCCCACAAAAAAAGAGATATAAAGGAAAATAAATGTTCGGACCACCTGATAGATATTTCTAATTATAGCACAAGTAGATGGATTTTACTTATTATTGTGTAATAATAATCACTGCGAAAAGAATAATGCCATATTTTTGCACTGAAAATTTTCTACCTTTCATATATTCTTACACAACACGTTCTAGATAAAAGATTTTATTTTCTGTTTTGTATTATTTAATATCTATTATTATTAATTAGAAACAGAATTAAAATTATATGCCTTAATATTTCAGCCTAAAATTAACGGTTTAAATAAATTATTGGTTTGGCTTTGGCCCAATGAATTAACATAATTATTGCCTGTAACTTAGAAATTCTATAAAAACAGCCCATATTAGAAAACAAAGAGTAGGGAAAGAATGGAATCATAGTTAAGAATGGCATATAAAATTGCCATTTGTAACTTAAATGACTTTAGCTTTTGGGATTTTATTGATGTTTTTGGATATCTATATTATATAAAAGAATCTAAAATTCTCTCTCCTCTGTCATCTCACTATTCTTCATTTTTTTTCTACCACGATTTTCTGTTCAAATTTATCTCTCTCTTTCTCTCACTATTTCTCTCTCTTATTTCATTCTCTCTCTATTTTTAATTTTTTGAAAAGTTACTAAAAGTATTCATAAAAAATATTTAATACGCATCTGATTGTAACAAGATATTAAACTTAGTATAAAAATTAAAAAACTGATTTTAAAATTAAAAATTATAACAATTTGAAAGTATAAAATATTCTTTTTTTTTCTATTTTTATTTCTCATCTGCTCTTTCCTTCACTATTTTTCCTTTGTATATTAAACTCACAAGCTATCTTTTTATTTGATCTTTTACGTATTCTTTTATGTTTATATATTTTTTTGTTTGAGTTTTTCAGATGAGAAATAAGTAGATATCAATTTTATAAAATAATGCAATTAAGGTGAAGGAAATTATTTCCTTCAAAAAACATAGTTTCACATACAACTAATTATATATTGCAATATCTATTGCAATATCAAGATAGAAAGTTGGTACAATTATAATAAATTATATATATAAAAGATGATCCCAATATATATAATAATAGTATAATTCTATATTATTGCAATTACTTTTAATCTATATCAAATAATTTATGCACTTAAAATATCAATTAGTTTGATTATCGCCGCGTATCGCGTGGGTGTGCGTACTAGTTTAACAAATAGTAAAAACATTTCCAAATAATTACACGCCTTTTCTCCGCCAAAATAAAAATTACAAATTTCGAAACTGCAACATATCTTTTTAAAGTGGAAATTAATTAACAAACACAGCAAGCTTAATTAAAATCCGAAAAATCGAGATCGCGATCAATGGCTGCGCAGCGCCACGGCGGAGAGCACGATGAGGAAGATGAGGATCACGGCGGCGATGAACGACGCCACCACCGCGCCGCTCACGCGCTGGCAGAAATCGGTGAATTGCTGGCAGATTGCTAGCCAATTCGCCGTCGCGTTGCCGTTGTGCGCTAGGTAAACGATCGCCGCCGCTGCCGCCGCCGCCGCCGTCGTAAAAGCCGCCACCGCCTGCTTCCGGAAAAAATTAAATACAGCGTATAATATAGTTTTCCTTCGATTCAAAATCTATTTCATTTTTTAATGTAAATTATGAAGGCATTTACAATAGAATATGAAATACGGTGTATAATTTATACAAATATTTCCATTAGGCTGGCCTAACATTAGGTCAATTGTTTGCCGCTCCTGTTCTAAGCCATGAGTCGAACGAGGGGAAGCCAAAGGTGAACCCGGAGCGAACCGTAAAAACATAATTGTTGCTGGTCTCATTATATATATATATTAATTATCGAAGTCGTTTATTGTTTGTCGCCCCCTATTATTGTTGTCGGTCTCATTATTTATATATTAATTGGGCCGGACCTGGCCTGACGTAACTCATTTTAATGTAGGTTTAATTCTATGTAAACACACAAATTTTATAAGTACTTAAATTTTTAACTAAACTTATTATTTTGAAAAAAAAATACATGAAATTTACAAAAAAATTGAATTTGGCTGCCGGTAACTTGATTCTTCGGAATCTAAATTCAAATTCGAACGAAAATATATAAGTATACATTTTCAAGAAAGTGACTGTTTAATCATTCTCCATCTATTTTCGGTAACTAAAACCTAACAACACGAGTATCAAATAATGAGGTATCGTCAAGATCTTTCTGAGGATAATTTTGGATTGTTAATCGAACTCCAAATAATCATAGTTATTATCCAACGGACTTTTTAAACTTAGGACAAATTCCAAATTTTTACAACATTTTTTTTGTACCAAGACAATAAATTTGATTCAAAATAATTATGACAAATTTTGTGTATTTATAGACAATTAAATATTTAATTTATAATTAGAATATTAATTACCGTGTCGAAGATGAGGAGAAGAAGCTTGATTCCTGCTGCTTGAGGTCGAACAATTCCGATAATGGAGAAAGGCAAAGATAATACCAAGTAGCTGCTAGCAATAGCATTTGCCACCACAAAAAAACTGCATACATCCAAATAAAAAAATTATATTAAAAAATTAATTAATAGTAGAGGATATAATTAATAATGCATGAAAAATAAAGAAGTAGATTAATTAAAAAACTAGTGTTTAATTAATTAAATTAATTAGCGTGATTACGTGAAGGCGGGGAGATCGTTGTAGCTGGCTTGGAACTGGAAGAATTGGGTGAAGAAAGGGAGGGTTTCATCGGTGGTGCCCATGGTGGCGGCGGCGGCGAGGGCGGCTGTGGCGGCGCAAAGCCGTAGAATGAAGTCGAAAATGGCGGCGCCTCTCTTCCACGGAGCCCGAGGCAAAGGAGTTGTGTAAGCGACGGATTTGGCTTTGGCGGATTTGGACTCGCCGATGTTGTTGGCTGCTTCGCCGCTGTTTTTGGTCGAATTCATCGTGACGTGATCTCTTTTTTTTTTTTAAATAAAATAAATTTGTGTGTGTGAAGATTGGTAGTGGGAGAAAATTGGATGATTTAGTGTTGAGGAATTAATGAAGGATTTATAGGGGATTATTTGGATTGAAGATGGATTAGTTTTGATCCGATTTTATAAGATTAGGTGTTTTGTGTGGAGTTGTGACGAACTTGCTCCACTTTAGATAATTTGGGATTCATGCAACTTTTTTGGGTTTTTTCTATCTCACTCTCTCTTCTTTTTCAATTTATCATAACATAAGCATAGTAATGAATTTGTAATTCCACATGTATTTGATTTTCTAATCAATTAATTAATAAGGACATTTAAAGTTCGTGTTAGTTGTCACGATGGATTCGAACCTCGAAAATTTGGCCGAAAGCATTAACCACCCTACTACCCAACCAACTCAAATATTTTAATATTTATTTAATTATTGCAAGTTGAAAGAGTATTTGCTTAAATGTTAATCAAGATAAAGTTGGGGTCCTAAATTATGGAGGATTTTGTTTAGTTTTAAACGCTGATAATATAGGGAAATGAGGATCCTTCACACGTAATAATCTATATAATTTTGCTGATTGAAGTATGGTTTTATGTCGAATAAAATTTGTTAATTTACAATTCGTGCATCAATCAAAACTATGTAGGTTAGTACTAATTTATTTAATTGATATAGTTGGCTTTATTAGATGTTCTCCATATATAAGTAACATTGACTCTCTTAATTTGCTAATCATCGTTTCACTATGCTTTTGTGATGCTGATTGCATCCTAGCTAATTAATTTCAAATTAGAATTACCAAATGAAAAACTAGAAGAGCTATCTGGCCCATCTTAATCGAACCGACTAAATTTATAAATGTATCAATAAACAAATACTCTTTCCGTCCACGAAGAGTGTTCCACTTTTGCCATTTTGGGTCTCCACAAAGAGTGTTCCACTTTCCTTATTTGGCAAAAAGGTGGTGGGACCATTTATCCACTCACACAATATCATTCACTATTTATTAAATTCACATGGTGGGGCCATTTCTCCACTCACATAATTCCTTCATTTTTCATTAAAACCCGTGCCATCCACAAAGTGGAACACTCTTTGTGGACGGAGGGAGTATATTAACAAAATTAATATATAATATTTTAATTTTTTTTTGATCGGATAAAATTAGTTGTTAGTAGTTAGTTCACCAAGCATCAAACACTCCTAGATTACTTCATCAAGCCTCCTTATAACTCCATAATTCATTCTCAAAGGGAATCAAACCCGGGTCTTCTACTAAGGGAGGAATCCGGTGGCCAGTGGGCTAAGCCCCCTGGTTATATGATATGTATATAATATTTTATTTGAAGTTGGGTCATATGAAAGTGATGCAATCCAAGGTACGACATTTGGAGCGAGAGCCAGAGTTCGTCCTCCGCGCGCAGTCATGGGAAAACGGCTGTATCTGGAGTTTTAGAAGTCCGATCGTGACCTACAAGATACCGTTGGAAAGCTCTTTCGATAATCTACAAGTCGTATTAGAGGTGATGAGACCAGAACGGGTCGTTTAAAGGTCCAAATATCCATCCGACGTTTTCTAGCGTGCATGTTCTGGATGAGCTGTTGTATGAAGACTTGTTCTTATTTTTGTCTAATATGAGGCCCACGAAATTTATCAAGATTTGGGCATAATTTAAGAGGTTTAGTTAGGTTTATTCCCATGTTTGAATAAGGGATTTGTTTCCTTTTAGAATAGCCTAGTTTCCTAGTTTATCTATTTTCCTTTTAGAATTGGTTTCCTTCTAGATTTTTGCTTCCTTTTCAAGATAGGGTTGGGATTTACTTTTGCTTACAAATAAGGCCTTGTAATGAAGGAAAATTTAGACCCCTCTTGATTAATAAACATGTGAGTTTTAACTCTCTTTGGGTTCTCAATGAACCTAGCGGATCTTAATCCGTTAAGTTCTTTATCGGCGAATCGACGAGTCAACCATCCCTCGTTCGTGTGTCATTCATCGTCCCCGAGTTGCTGTGTCAACCATCTTGTTGGGGTGTAGGCGAATTACTGACCTACATCATTTCGAAGGTTAGATCTAAAGGTTTTGGGATTTCCATATGTTCGGTTCCGTTTAAATCAGTCTTCCGTTCGCGTGTGTTCGATTCGATCAACGAGGATCGTATCAGAAAGTCACTAATGTGAGTAGAAATAAGATGAATATTGGGTTGTAGATTTAGAAGAGAGAGAAATTAATATTTTAATTAAGGTTGGGTCACAACGAAGTCACTATAGTAGATAGTCTTAGGCCGCCTTTTGGAGCCTCTAGGCTTCCAATGAAGATGCACAAAACCATCCTCATCACCGAGAGTTGAGTTGGACTTTAACAAGGAAAAATAAAAAATGAATTAGTATTAAAAAAATGTCCTTTTGATGTTAATATATAAGATTTTTCTAGATTGATGGTTACAATATTTAACTTTTTATATCAAAATAATATCGTTTTAATACCATTGTATTTTCTTTCATAATTCGATGATGTATTTATCCATGCAGCGAAGTCAAACATTGTCGTAGATCTTCGCAACCAAATTACTAAAAGAGGGACACTCCCATGAGCTCCACGCGCATGGTGCGCTCGGGTCGGGTCGGTCCGGAAATGGATCGGGTCGGCCCGTATTTTGCATTTAATTGGGTTTGGGTCATATTATATAAATAATAAATATCTCCTCAAACTTTCAAAGGTTGGCATGTGGCCTGGTCGGTAAAGCACTACTTTTTCTTTGAAATGCCACGGTTCGATTACTTGCTTCAACGCATTTTTATCTTGTTAAATTGTTTTGTGTCTTTTTTATTTTTGTTGGCTTCTTTATCTTCTTTGTAAGAAAGTAACAATTCCTATGTATAAAAGTAACAATTCTAGTGAATAGAGGTAATAATTTTATCTTAATAAATAAAAGTAAGAGTTCTAATTTTATTAATCAAAATAATAATTTCTAATCTATAAAA
>JAYJMF010332119.1:0-12886 GCA_036873715.1 Salvia sclarea
ATTTTACAATCTTAATAAGTGAGAATGGACATACTATTCACTTTACTATTGGGAGGAATAGTGAACTAACAAAATTAAGGCGTTCTTTAGTGTAAAGTTACTGTAGTTTGAATAGTAATGACATTTTTGTAATTTTATTGAATTTTGGGGGCTATTTCCCCAAGAGTGGAGATACGACTGTGCAGACATCCCTGCCTCACCACCGCCATTCCTCTGAAATCCCTTCTACCTTTTTACCACTTCTGCACTACCTACTCTTTGTAATCCAGTTCGCCCAAAATTCAATTTCCAAGTCCGAACCAAAATTGACGGCGATTCTTCCCGGAATTGAGTATCAAGGTCTGCAAATTTGTGCAAAGATTGAAGCCACTAAAGACAAGCACTGCAATCACAAAAAGGTAAACTTTTTGTTTCATAAACCTATTTTTATCACTAAATTTTTTATAACCCTAGACCTATATGCTTATCAATTACCACAAAAGTAATATGGGTTTGTATGTTGCTCCCCTGTTTTACGAAAAATTGAGTCTTTGATGGAGTTTTGCGATGTCTCGTTCATACTTGAATCGAGGCACCCGTCATCGACGGCAACTTTCTGAGTTTATGACTGTAGGGTCGAAGTGGGGAGGATGGATTGATTGAGGGAGTTGTTCGGAATTTTCGATGAATACTAAGAAGAAAGGGGGAAGAAGGAGAGGGTATTGGGATACGCCTGTTACATATATAAGTTTTGTCCATGGAGAAGCAGGGTAGAGAGACAGAGATGGAGAGGCGTGAATGTTGCTTGTGGGGGTGGCGTGAATGTTTAACATATATTAAGGATTTTATATTCTAATGTATTGTTGGACTTCATGAAAAGTATTGGGCCATAATTTAGATCAAAGCTTGTTTATATTCTTTAATTGGGCTTAAGTAACTGCATTGTGACTTCTTATTTTTAAATAAATTGTCTTGAGCTATTTTTACCCTTCTATGTTCAAATTAAACAAAGTAATTCTAAGCTATTTTTCGTCCCATAGACAAAAGTAAGTTTTACTAAGAGTTGAGTTTATAAAGAAATTTTTTATCCATCCACCAAAGGATTCTAATTAACCCAAAATTGAAAATGAAAATGAAAATTTATGGGGAACTCTTTCCATTTTTTTGGTCATAATCATAATCTTGTCTTATTATCTACACTCACGCAGATATACACACCCACAAACCTTCCATGCTCCTTCCTCAAAAATGTTTTAAAAATGGTAATCAAGAATGTTTTAAAATATATATTTTGCTTTCCAATTCCATGTGCTTTATTTTATGTAGCTTTATTTATATTTATTTATATATATATCCTCTTTAGTTATTATGAAAATAATATAGATAAGTATTGAAATTCTTTGTTAGCCATGTTGGCTTTTTGTGAAGTTTCTGCTTGTGCTACTTAGTTTTTAGAAATAACAAATTACAATTTTCCCTTTTTTGTGAACTCCAATGTTTTATTATACTTACTAATTTGTTTTATCTCTCTCGTCAGTTTGCACTCCAAGAAAGCTACTTCGCCTCTTCAAATTTGACGGTGGGTTAAGACTTTTGCTACTTTTTATTTGCGTTGTAATATTTTATCTTCATTGCTTCAAACTCTTTCATTGAAGATAAAAGTTATGATGGGCTTTGTTGGTCTAGGATTAGAACTAAACTGGCATTTTAGGTTTAAGGGAGGGACTCATTACTCTAGGATTAGGTTCATAACTTTTTGCCGATGGCCTTAGGGTTTTATTGGGTTTCATACTTTCATTACTATGTGTTATTGGATGGATGCATTCGGGCTTTGTTAGTTTCAATTTGTATTCTCAAGGTGTGCCTGCCTGTGCTCACTCCGAGTTTGTTCTCTGTTACACTTTCCAACGACAATTCGGTGAGTTATTACTTTACTTTATTCTCGTAATAGTATCTTTATACGTTTTAATTTTTTTAATATGTTATTATTTGACTTATTAAATTAGCGACTTCTTATGTCACGACATCTGTGTTTTTTAGATATTTTATTATGGCAAAAAGGGGAAGTGAGCTTTCAACTAAAGGTTACTTCTTTTAATTTTTTCACCTTATTTTATTTTTGTTGGTAGCATGATCACCTTTAATTTATTTTGTTGTGCTTTACTCAAAACTTAATGGTGGCAAGACATTTAGACATGCTGGTAGTTTGAATTTTTCTGTATGGCACGTTGCGAGTTGTGATGTCACACTTGACATTTATTCTCATTTTTTAATTTCTTTTATTGTTTTGTTGCAAATTTAATATAATTTGATGTGTTCAGGTCGTTCTGCTACAACTTCAAAACGCATGCTTTTTAGTTTGTCATCTCTTTCTGCATCTGCTGCGTCAAATACGTCTGGGCTTCACTGTGCATCACCTACTTTCTCTACTCGATCTAGGCGTTTGAGAGGTATGTATGTATATAGTATATATATGTTTGTTGAGTTGTTTTTAAATTTTCAAAAATAATTTTTAACATATGATGGTTTTCCAGGAAGTAATAGCTTGAATAATTTAAGCCATGTTGATTGTGTGGATGTTAGTGTGAGCTCCTCGGTGACACAATCTATTGATCCACCTTCCACACCCGGTGATCTTTTAAATGTCATATCAATTGTTTAGCTTTATTTTAATTTTTCTAAATATTTAATTTTTGAATATAATTTACAATTTTCAGATAAGATGTTGAACAAAAGAAAGAGGCATATTATTGCTGCTGGCAATGGTATGAGCATTACAATCCTGCAACATGTTATGATCTCACCTTAAATATTTATTTTAAATTTTTGTAAAGCTTTTAAGGGTTTAATATGTATTTGCTCAACTATTTTTATTAACTTTTCCGAGATAATTTTACAATTAACCTTATATATTATTATTGCCTTAAAGCTTATGTTGACTTTATTTCTAATATGGTCTTTAGATGGTTCTACGAGGGGCTTGCAAAAGTTAGGCTTAACTGCGACGCAAGCATGCCTGTTAAATAATGCAAATGTTTCTAGATCTCCACGTACATCTAAGGTTTCTCGTGGACTGAAGCGTTCAAAGGGTATGTGTTTATGCTAGCTATTTTGATTTTCTTATAAGCGAACATTCATTTATAAGGAAAAATAGTGGTTGATGTATGAGTTCATTTTATATTTACATAGGATGATGAAAAAATTGGCATATTTTCTTTTCATTAATTTGAGGATGTTGAGTAAATATGCTTAGCAGAGTCATATTTTCTCCACTTCTTGTTTATTTAGTCTTGCTTATTATAATTTTGATATGCTCATAATTGTTTCAATTTGTTTAATCAAATGCATGATTAGGTCACGCATCAACTTTGCGTTGTGCTCTACAAGAAGATATTGAGATGTTCAGGCGATTGAAAGAAATACCTGTTGAAGCCGGGCAACTATCGCATGCTAACCCTTGCCAACATTGTAAAGCTATTCGATTTGCTAATGAACGCCCAGGCTTCTGTTGCGCATCAGGAAAAATAGAGATCCAATTGCCCAAAATGCCTGATGAGCTATGGAATTTATATATCACTGATATAACCCCTTTGGGAGTTGAGTTTCGTCGCCGTTGCAGGACATACAATAATTCTTTGGCATTCACGTCTATTAAGATGACTTATGATGAAGCTTTGGCTACAACTAACAAAGGGGTTTACACGTTCAAAGTGCAGGGTATTATTCGACACTACATCCATGAACTAACGCCCAAGGATGGTGTGCCGAGGCATTTACAGTTGTATTTCTATGGCACTGAGAGCGAGCTAGAGAATCGTGTATCACAATCTGGAGGACTAGACCCTGTTATAATTTCGATATTGGTGAATATCTTAAGAAATAATCCTTACCATAATTTCTTCACCAACTTGCAGAACAGGCTTGACATAGATAGCTATGCTATAGTTCTTCGTGCCAATCCTAAACTTGATCAACGTGTTTATAATTTTCCTGTAGTTGACCATGTTGCAGCAATTTGGAACGAGGGAGTAGGCCCATCCTTGGAGCAGCCTCGTGATATTAGGGTCAACCTCACATCGGGTGGGGTGCGCTATGTGCACTATTATTATGGATGTTATGATCCACTCCAATATTGTCTTATCTTTCCATATGGTGAGCCCGGTTGGTATGCTGGAATGCCCAAAAAAAAGGACAATATTGACATGACATTGGGCCCAATTGAAGGAGATATTGAAGATCCTGAAAATGATACAATTGATCCGTATATGCACCACGAACCTGACACTCTACTTGTTGCCGAACAAAACAGTAAGTATTTGTTTTTTTATAATACGTTTGTTGGTTAGGTGTTCTCTTATGTGGTTTCTACTATAAGGTTCCCAATGGTGTTTTTTACATATTATCAAGACTTGTCTTATGTCTTTGTTAACTTGGTACTATGTCTTCATTGTTATCTTAATGATAGGAAGTTTATTACTTAAATTAATGTGATTTAGTTTTTCAATTTTGGATTAGACTCTATTGAACACTATATATATTTATTCTTTTCTTTTTTACATATATTTTTTATTCAAGATATTTTGTTCGGATTGTTTATTCTCATTTTGATCCGCTTTGTCCACGATTACTTTATGCAGATTTGCAAAGGAATTTCAAAAGTCCTTCCAGTATTGCTATGAGAGAATATTATTGTTACCTGTTCCAAATACGTACCGATGATAGGACAAATATTCTTAGAACTGGTCGTGTAATACAACAATTTCAGATTGATGCTTATGTTAAGATTGAGACTCAACGACTAGATTTTTTTCGTCATAACCAATCAAGGTTGGAGATGAGGGTTGAATCATATCAGGGGATAGTCGAGAGTATGACATTAGATGGTGTTACTAACGCAAGGTCAGTTGGAAAACGTATTCTTTTACCTAAAACCTTTACAGGTGGACCGCGTGATTTGCGTTGTCGTTACATGAATGCACTAGCGCTTGTCTCCAGATTTGGACGACCAGATATTTTTCTCACGATGACTTGTAATCCGAAGTGGGTAGAAATTCAGACGCAACTACTTTCTGTTGAAAAGAGTCATAATAGGGCTGATTTGTATGCTAGAGTTTTTAGAGCAAAAAATGAAGAGCTCAAGAAGGAAATTGTGAAGGGATCATTATTTGGATTGGTTGCTGCTTATTTTTTTGTGGTCGAATTTCAAAAAAGAGGCCTTCCACATGTTCATTGGTTGATAATCTTACAACCTCGATATAAGTTAACTTCCACCGAGGCTTATGATCGATTTGTATCTGCTGAAATTCCGGATCCTAATGTAAATTCACATTTACACTCTTGTGTTATTAATCATATGATGCACGGGCCATGCGGTGAACTTAACCCGAAAAATGTATGCATGATAAAGGAAAAATGCAAAAGTTTTTATCCAAAAGAGTTCAAGACCGACACTGAACATCGTTTGGACTCGTATCCTGATTATAGGCGCAGGGATGACGGGAGAAAAGTTTTGGTGCGTGGAAAATGGTTAGATAACAGATGGGTAGTTCCTTATAATGCTTATTTGTTGTCAAAGTTCGACTGCCACATTAATGTTCAAATTTGTGCCGATGTTAGATCAGTTAAGTACCTCTACAAGTATGTTTGCAAGGGCAGTGACCAGATAGCATACAATATTATTGATGTTGCATCTACAGAGCCGATAGACGAGATCTCAGATTTTCAGAAGTCGCGATGGCTTTGTGCCCCGGAAGCTATGTGGCGAATTTATGGGTTTGATATTTTTGATATGTATCCACCTGTTTTGCAATTACATGTGCATTTGCCAGGGTATCAACAAATTATTTTTGCGGCCAACCATTCTCTCTCCAACATTGTAGACACTGATCGCGCTAATAGGACACAACTAACTGAGTTCTTCGAGATGAATAAAAAGCCTGAAGTTGCTGCTCTAAATTTGCTATATCGGGAATTTGTCGAATATTTTGTATGGAACCAACAAACTAGGAGGTGGGCATTGCGTTCCAAATTGGTTTCAGTAGGCAGGCTTGTCTCAGTCAATATTGTGGAAGTTGAACGTTTTTATTTGAGGCTGTTGTTGAATCATATTCGAGCTCCAACATCGTTTGAAGATTTGAGAACATCAAATGGTGTATTATTTTCATCATTTCGCGAGGCAGCTCTTAATAGAGGATTGTTGGATTCTGATAATGATGTTAGGCAAGCTATCCTGGAAGCTGTTGCTTATCAAATGCCGTTTGCTCTTCGTAAATTGTTTGCTATTATACTTGTTTTTAATTCTCCTTCGGACCCAAAAAAATTGTGGGATGAATTTAGTGATGCTTTGTCTGCTGATATAATGAGAGATTATCCGTTAGACCAAGGAGAGGGTCATCGGTTAGCTTTACAATCCATTGATTCTTTTTTGCGAATGATGGGCCATGGAATCGATGAGTACTCAGTGGTTGGTCACAGAGTTGGGTTGACTCGTGAAGAAATAAATAGTCAGGAATTTGCAGCTGAAATTAATACACCAGTTTCAGATTCCGATTTAGCTTCGATTGGTCGTTTTAATGAAGGACAACGCTTTGCTTACAATGAGATTATGGCCAGTCTTGCTGCACCAGTTGGGTCGGGTTTTTTCATTGATGGTCCTGGTGGCACGGGAAAGACCTTTTTGTATAAGGCCGTTTTGGCATCAGTTCGTTCAACAGGTAGTATAGCGCTGGCAGTTGCCTCCTCTGGTGTTGCGGCTTCTCTGTTACCAAATGGTCGAACGGCACATTCTAGGTTTAAAATACCATTAAATTTAGATGAGTCTATGTCATGTTCGATAAGCAAGAACAGTGCGCACTCGAAGTTAATAATGGCAGCGAAACTAATATTGTGGGATGAGGCATCGATGGCTAATCGAAAAGCAGTTGAAGCACTGAATTTATTGTTGCAAGACTTGATGGAAAACCAATTATTGTTTGGTGGGAAAACAGTTGTTTTTGGGGGTGATTTCAGGCAGACTATACCAATTGTTCGAAGAGGTTCTCGTGAAGAGACCGTAGATGCTTGTTTAGTCTATTCATCTATATGGCCTCTTATTTGCAAAATCCATTTGACACAAAATATGCGAGCAATGGAGGATCTTGCTTTCACAGATTTCTTATTGAGAGTTGGTGAAGGAACTGAGCCAAACAGTCGTGGTGATTATATTGACCTTCCTGATGATATGTGCCTTTCTTATCATGGTTCAGATTCTCCTCTCGGCACATTGGTTAATGAAATATTTCCATCATTTGATGCATATTCTAGCGGTTCTTCGAGCCTTATAAATACTGCTATATTAACTCCGAAAAATGAATGTATGGGAGAAATCAATGAATCTCTGATCGAAAGATTCCCAGGAAATGTGGTTGAATATGTTAGCACGGATTATGCAAATGATCCAAGCCAACAACAATACTATCAAGATTATATGAATGCAACAAGTGTTGGTTCATTGCCACCACATGTTCTTAGATTAAAGGTTAATTGTCCCATTATGTTACTTCGCAACTTAAATCCCTTGGAGGGATTGTGTAATGGAACACGTTTAATTGTGCGTGAGCTAGGTAGGCATGTGATTGGAGCTGTCATTGCTGTGGGGACTCACTCTGGAGAATATGTTTTAATCCCAAGAATTCCATTGGAACTTGATGATATAAATATATGTCCAATTACTTTTAAAAGGTTGCAGTTTCCGGTGCGGTTATGCTTTGCAATCAGCATTAATAAATCTCAAGGGCAAACGTTGGATCGTGTCGGTGTCTATTTGCCTCATCCTGTCTTTTCACATGGGCAGCTATATGTTGCTCTATCAAGGGTCAGGACTGCAACTTCAATCAAATTCTTGATTCGGCCTCCAGTTGCCGATATGGATTCAACATGTGAAACAAGAAATGTTGTATACACTGAAATTTTGAGGGCGGCAACATGATGATTTGTACATAGAATGGTGGGATTTCTAGGGGTGTACCATATTTTGATAGTTTTATAAGAGTCTTTATATGAAATAGAGAACTTAGATAGAATTAGTGAGACATTTGGGCGTGTTTTTGGATTTGATTTTGAATTCTATTTATTTAAGAAACCCATTGTGTTTTGTTAGTCTTTTTATTTTATCTAATTGTTATTGTTCGTCTGGTAGTTAATATGCTTCTGATATTAATTACAATTTGATTATTGTCTTATAGGTTGTCGGAAGAAATGGAGGAGCGTTTAACTCCAATGAATAAGATTGTCCCTGGAACAAAGGACTGGAAATGTAGGGTGAGAGTAATCAAGAAGCTGGGAGTTAAGCAAGCTAACAATAATCCTAATAAATTTCAAAAATTAATCTTGGGTGATGGCTTGGTAAGTCAATATTGATTCCTTACATTTAAGTTGTTGCATGTGGTGAATTTTTTCCTATATTTAAATGTGACATTTATTAATCTTTTTTCTTATTCTTAGGGACATACACTTGATGCTGTGATATTCCATGATAATATAGATAGGTTTGAACATGTTCTTCAAGAGGGTAGTGTTTACATGGTGAAAGGGGCCTATGTTTCTGATCCAAAGCAATATAGAAATCCAATTGTTACATGTAATTACCAATGGACATTCAGAAAAGACACATCAGTGCAGGAAGAACCGAAAGATTCGATACCTGCATGTGGACTAAGTTTTAATACAACGTCAAGTTGCAAGTTCCATGAATTTCTCTCAACAAAGGCACTAATCAGTTAAGTAATCAATTAATTGTTATAATATTGAAATAATCTTTAAATACCGTTCTTTGTAAGTTAAGCAAAAATATTTTAGTGTTGTTCAAAAACTAATTTAAACCAATCTTCGTCTCTTGGATAGATACTGCTTGTATTGTTATTGCTAAGCAAGAACCTCGGGTGGTGCAAGCTAGAGGACAGAGTAAAGTCATTCGGGAGTATGCTGCTATTGATACAGAGTATGTTACACCAGTGATGGATTTATGGAAATCTATTTCTTTAAGTATGACCATTTTTTAGTGATTTATTTCATGAAAATGCAGGCTGGAACCTTTTGTGGTAACGTTTTGGGAAGATTCTGTATCAGATGAGATCTATGCTAAATTGGAACCTATTTCAAATAGGACACCTTTGCTGCTGTTGAATTTCTCAGTCACGCCTTATTACGGTATGCATAATTTTATGTGTTGAGATATATAGATTAATACATAAAAGTTATAGAAATATAGATTAGTGATATTTTATCTCAATATACAGGATTGAGTCTGGCCACCAATGCTCAATCAATTGTCTCAGACGACTCTGGGGATGGAATGCTAATTGAACTAGAGATGTGGTATATATATCGTATAATTTGTGTAACATTTATGGAATTCACTTTTAAATAATTTTGTTTTTAACTTGCTTATAAATATTATAAACAGGAAGCGGGAGAATGAAGAGGCCATAAATATCTTAGTACAAAATACTAATTTTTTTGAGAGAAAAGTTACGCGCTCACCCAGACAGCCTTTACAGACGATTAAAGTGGAACAAATGTTGCAAACTCATGAGGTGACTATCTCTTACTTTGTACATACACAAGTAACATTAGTATAATTTTTTTTTTTTTTTTTTTTTTTCAGAATGCATACTTCAATGTAAAAGTTAAAGCAAGACTGGATAATCCACACCAAAACTATTTTTACAATGGTTGTCCAATATGTTCTACAAAAACAGCTGCAACATATGGTACAGAGTTTATGTGCTACTCAACTCCATGCAAGAATATAAGAATTGCAAACCGAAGGTGCAAGTCTATTAAGAATAAGATTAACTTCTTATAGTTTATATAGATTTGTTGAAGTGTGTATTGAAAAATTTAATTTGACGACAGCTTCAGATTCAGTCTCACAGTATTTGACGTAACTGGACAAGCAGAAGTCACTTTTTTGGGGAAAGAAGCTCAGAAAGTTCTTGGTCTAGATCCCAATGAGTTTTACCAGAAACAAAATGAGGTGATGGGTTTATGATTTCTACATTTATAAAGATGATTAATTCTATATTAATTCTATATTTATAAAATTATTATAGGACCAAGTATCGCAAGCAGATCTTTTGAGGAAGCGCCTATGCGATGTTGTCCTGCTCTTAAAAATAAAAAGTCGAATATTTAAAGATGCCCCTTTCTTTACTGCGGATGCTATTGAGATATTACAAGATAAAGATGTTGTACTGTTTGGTGAAACTGACATTCAACGTGCAACTTATTCGGATCAAGGTTGGTATATAGAGGTTTCTTGTTTTTTATGCAATACTAATTAAAGATGACAGCAATTTAAATGCTTCACACCTTAGGACCAGTGAAGGCTGCAAAGAAACGATTGATTTTTCATGGTTCATCAGGTGAAACATCATTAACTAATTTTGTGATAGCAATCAACGAACATTTATTGTGATTTAATATGATGATTACTTGTTGTTGTACAGATAATGAAAGAGGCGTTCAAGCAAATATTGTTGTTCAAGATAAAGGCAAGGGAAAAATGTATCAAGAAAGTAATGTCAAGCATATCAAATGTGAGAAATATACATCTTTTTGCTTGTGAATAGCACTAAATATATTTTTTATGTAGTGGATTCAATTGGATGCATACTTCAAGATAGTGATTCTTCTGATGATGGTAAACCAATATCAGGTAGCATCAATTACTACAAATAGATACATTATATTGCACATTCATTCAACATAATTATATTATTTCTCCATCACAGAAATCTTCGGGCATAAAAAGAAAAATTGTGCTATTGTTCTATCGGAGGATTCAGAAAATGATGGTTCCGACTATGCTCTTAAACCGGCTAAAACAGGTGCATCATCGAAGTTTTGGAATTTATTCTTATATAATTTCTATAGTCATTAAATACAAACCATGACATTTTTTAGATTTCCATTTTAATAATTTATTCGTCAACTACATTACATGTTAAATTCATACTTCATTGTTTTAGAAAACATTGGGGCGAAACCGTGCCCTCAATTCACAAGCAGCCATAATGTGATCAACAAGAAACCCAAGAGAAAATATGTGAGCAAAAGAGGATTTGTGCACTTGGATCTAACTGAGGAACCAGGTATTTCATTATTGCTACTATTATTATAAGATTTGATGGATTTTACTAGATATGTTTATCAGACGCTATTTTACCAGTGAATGATGATCATTGGTTTAGTGAAGATGGGGATTCTTCTGATCACTCTGAAAAGATTTTAGGTAAGACATTTAGAATTATTTACAAATTATTTTCAAAACTATCCATATATTTTTATTTAATGCAGAGAAATGTCATAAATATTATTAAAATAGTGACTTATTTAACAATCCTCATATTAATTTTGTGATATCAGAATATGTTGAAGAACCTGCAAAATTCAAAGATGTTGAGTCGCATATGCCTCCATCAGGTAATAGATAAACAAGATAGTCATCATTGAGAATTAACACTTTTATCAAATTATTAATCTTTAGAGAAAATGAAGACTAATTATATATTGTTTCATTACTAGAAATTTTGGAAACAAAGAAGAAAGGTAAAAACATTAGCCTGAAGTCAAAGAGTCGGGTTATCAAAGATCCTCAAGCAGGTGCGTCCCAATATTCTTAATTTTAAATTGATATTACCTGTGTCGATCTATTCAAGTTTCAAACTACCAAATTTTTAAGCAACTTTATTTGTAGATACCAATATGGAGAGCGCAACTGATCATTCTAAGCATATTAATGAAGATTTTTCTAAGTCGCGTCTACCCTTGTCAGGTGATCATTCAACCAATTGGATAAGTTTTTGTTATCGTATTCTCAGATGTTATTTATAATACCATAATCAAAATCTTGTTCTCCTACGACAAACAAACAGGCAAATTAAACCAGAATAAGGATAAGGATAAGAACCTCATTGCCTTGGTTACTAAGCATAATAAAGGTGAGCAGTTACATGAGACAACCATGTTCATAATGTTGAATCGAGTCATATCTTTAACTAATATTACGGACATATTTTAGTCAAAATAGGCTCACAAACACCACCAGTCAAATCAAGGAGTGGCAGGACGATTAAGAAAAGAATATTGGACTGATGAAGTGAACGTGTCGATGAGACTTGGAATCCAGCTTTTCTACGTACTTTGTATATTCCTATCTATGACTTTTGGTTTTGTTCCACCATGCCTATGACATGTTAGTGGCATCCCGAGGCTGTTTTTTGTATGTTCATTGTATATGCCTCGATACGACTTTTGGTTTAATGTGTAGTGATATTTTGAGGTTGTTTTGTATGTATATATATGCCTCGATGCAATTTTTGGATTAATGTGTTGTTTACATAGATGCATAATGTCGTGAAAGATTCTTAAGTAGTTTAAAAAATTGTATTGTATAAATTGGTGGTCTTTTTATAAAGGCATTATACAAAATCAATATCGAACTTCCAACGTTTACCTTAACATGAATTGTATATCAAATTGAATTAGAGTCTATTTTATTCTACAAAACTTGTCACCATCAACTGCGGAGCAATTATGGAAACACCGCGTCTTGCGCGGTGTATAATTTCTAGTATACACATCAACACGAATAAATATTGTTTTGAAACCTTAATCAGACAAAAATATACTCCCTCCGGTCTTTTTAGAATGACACCTACCTTTTGGGCACAAAAAAATAAGGAATTATAGATTAAGTGCTAAAGTGTTAAGAGCCCCCACTACATTTAGTATATTAAATTATACTTTATCACTTTATGTCTTTTCATTCACAACAAAGTGTAATAAGGGCTCAATTAGTAGGCTTAATACTTTCCTTATTGGGTATGTGCCATTCTAAAAAGACCAACCCAATTAGGAAAGGGTG
>JAYJMF010332340.1:0-12882 GCA_036873715.1 Salvia sclarea
TCTGACATCTAAAGAAGGATAAATAACAATTTCAATGAGAGTGACATAATATAATTCAAAGTAATAGTAAAATAATTATTATTTTATGTATATATTCATAATTTAAATACAGTATGAAATGTAAAGTTTCATAGGTTAATTTTAGATCATATAAAAATAAATAAAATTTGAATGAAATTAAATAACATTATATTAATTCACCCACGCATCGCGTGGGCAATATACTAGTTCTAATAGATGTTCATACATAATCATATGGCGCGCATATGGCAAAATGAATATAAACTCATGTCAAGTTCCAATAGGAGATGTGCATTTTATACTAGAAGATTTTTGTTATTGACGTGTGACATCTTCCTATAGCATATGAAATCATAATATACACTATTTATGATTTGTAATTTGTTCAATGATATCACAAATCCCAAATGAACTCACTCGTACATATCTCCGAAATTATTTTTATCATTAGTTCATAATAACATACACCCTTAATCCCTTATTCAATAATATATTACTATGAATTGTTCATTTGATATCTGAAGTATGAAATTATGATTTTGTTTTTGTTCAGTTTGAAATCTAAGTAGTATTTGATCAGTTTAACTATGAGAGTGTTGCGCGATAGGATTCCCACCCGAGATAATATCCACAAACGCCTTGAGCTATCACAGGAAGGTCGCCTCTGCCCGTACTGTGTGGTGTCACTGGAGACCGCGACCCACATCCCCCTGCGATGTTATGGAGCAAGATGGTGGCGTGGATTGGTACTACATGGGCTGCGCCGGATGTTATCGGGCACCATTTCAAGAGTTCCTCTTCGCTCCTTCATAGGAAGAAAATGAAGAGGAAGCTTGCCGGGCTGTGGATTTGCATTATTTGGGTGATTTGGAGATGGAGGAATAAGATTATCTTCGAATACAGGGAATAGAGTTTCAAGAGGATGGAGGATGGAGGATGAGGTCAAAGCAAGATTTTGGAGTTGATGTGCCATCAAATGATTGGCCATTATTCCCTCACATGCTGCTCTAAGGTGCATTACTCGACTCTCAATTGTCATCTCCTTGTGTGCGCCATTCTCAAGAATTTCCAGCTTCACAATTTCGAAACATCCATTTTTCTCAATCACTCTCCCCATTTCATCTATACTAGGAAATGCAATAGGCACGTTGAACGAGTCCACTTGCTCCTGCGCTAAAACTCCCTACATATGTATATAAGATAATTAATTTCGTATACAATCACTTTTTAGGGTTAATATTCAAATATCTTGCAAATATCAGTATTTTCATATGCAGATCTGCCTTGGGGATATGTTATCTTGAGCTAAATTCAAAATTAGCCCAGTTCAAAATAATTGTCAAACCAAAATAAGTCGAACTTTTCAATCAATTTCTTTCTCACAATGACCTTATATTTTAAAAATTCTTTCAAATTGTTATGATATTTACAAATTTGTAATTAATTTTATGCTGAAAATTGCACTGACCAATATATCTTTTTCTTAGCGTATGAGTTGAGATATTATGTATATCACAAATAATAGTGATGCATGATTTTTCTTCTTCAAAAAAAATAGTGATGCAAAAATCTCAAGTTTCTAAACTTGTTGAGTTTAGTCAACTAACTAAATTCTATTTATTGAAGTATCATAGAGCACAATTTATGCGAACATCAAAATATTTTGGTATTTATAAAATTTATTGTATCAAAATATCCATTTTTCAGCCCACCCCTTTATTAAGTTCTGGATCTACCATAAGTATTTTTGTAGCAGCCCACAAAAATCAGGCTGCTCTCCTTTGGGAATTTATTTTTATAATAATAGTTTTCGAAAATATTTAAATTTTTTATTTCATGCCTACATACTTGACTTGCTTTATGTGTGCTATAATTGTTCCAATTTGGGAAATTGGATAATTAGGAATGTTTGAATAAATGAATTATTATTTCCAATTACGGCAATTGAAATAATTAGTTATAAAGTGCTATGTGTGATTATGGAATATTATACGAACTTAGAAATTATATTGGATTCTTAGGTAACCACGTTTAAATATATTTATCATTGCATTACCATTACATTACCACACCAACATTTTGAAATTTTATTTAGCACACGCCTAGTACCATGTTACTATAGCCACATATTATTGAACCATCCTATTTAATTCTCCATTTTATTTTCATTGGCAATGATATTTAAGGTCATACCACCAATGCTTCTATTTATATTAACTAGTCATTTCTCCACTAGTGATATTTGACCTCACTAGTTTATTCTTATCACCAATTTTATCAAATTATTATCCCTATTTTAATCCCAAATTTCTAAGCTCTCATTATTCCACCACCTTTGCATGAAATATTATTATTTCATGTCTTGAGCAAAAATTTCTTATTAAACCCAAACCATGTATTTTGAAATTTATACATATGATACCAAGACATATATTTTCAATTTCTCACCTACCCTCATAATTTAATTTCCATTATCCCAAAATATGAACCATAAGCTAGAAAAATTTGAATCATCATCTCCCTCCCAATGCTTATGATTCTCGGTCATCACCCTACATCACCATGGTGTGATTTTCGAAAAATCACACTACACCACCAAGCAACTCTTACATATATCACTTTCATATCCATCATCTTTATCCATACCAATAGAAATTAGAATCAAGCATATCACACATTAACTTGAGACAAAACACCACATCACACACATAAACCTAGAATTATCATGCTATGATTTTATTTTCTATAAGAATAAATCACCATCTTCTTCCTCCTCCCTCTAGCTCACGGCTATCACCATTATCACACAAGGTGTGATTTTCAAAAATTTATATAACAACACCAAACAACAATCTTACACACCATCACTTCCAACTCCACTACATTCTTCATTCCCATAACAATGGAATCAAATGACACATCAAACCCCAACCCTTGTCAAATCCATGGTGTTGGCAACACCCAACTCCTCCCACAACCTCCATTGATCGCCACCTAGGGTGGTGATTCACCACCACCAAACCGCCACCCCCAAAACCATTAACTCCCCCTTGTCTTATCATTCCCCACTCTTGCTCAACACACAAACACCCTCGGCTCTCCCTATCATTTCAGCATTCACAACTCACTCACACATCTCTCTTTTACACTCAAACTCTCGTCTCTCTCTCTAGACTCAAAAGAGCAGTCGGCTCTCCCCATTTCCTCCATCCTCTTGCTCACTCAAACATCACCACATCTCCACTCGGTGTTAAGGAGAAAACAGCCCCATATCGCCTCTAAAGCCCACGGTCAAGCCAAAACTCCGGCAAGCTCACGGGAGCCTCACTGCCGTCGCCGTAAGCTCCATCGCCACCACCCTTGTCGTCGCCGTCAGCCCCGTCGCCACCATCCTCATCATTGTCGTCGCCTCCTCCTTCTTTTTACCTCCATTTCACTCTCAAGGTTGGTGTTACCTCAGCCCCTAGCTCATGATACACATGCATGGCATATAGAACATAGGATATGTGATTTTAGGTCACCAATATTAAGTATATGTGCTTGCATGTATAGATCTAGTGTAGATCTAAGAAATTGATGAGGTTCGATAGCTTCATGTGTGTTTTCTTTGAAAGAAATTTATGGATATGTGGATATATGTATAGATCCATGAGAATTTTGGTGATTTATATGTTGTAGGGAGATGTAGGTGTAGACTTAAGTAAAAATTGGAGTTTGATCGAAATTTGGATAGTTTTGATGTTGAATTGAGATGATTTAAGGAATCTGATCTTTAATGGTGTTGAGATGATATTTCTATGTGAATAAAATTGAGCTACGATGATATAATTGAGTGGTGTGAATAGTGAAATTCATTTTTGATGTGTGTTGGTAGGATTTTTCAAGTTTTAATGTAATTTGGCTAATTTCCAAAATTCACAGTTTCTGCCCCCACCTTGTCCGATTTTTTCGGCAACCCAAACCTTCTCGTTTTGGCCTGAAAATTTGACACGAGTTAGATGTATGGGTCTACTGTGTTCATTATTTTTCTTGCAATTTTTAGAGGCCTAAAAATATTTTTATTGATTTAATTACTAACCTTGCTCAAAACTGCCTCTATATAATTGACTATTTTGAGAATTGAGACACAACTTTTATCACTAAATAACCTAACCTACACCCATCTTCTGACCTTCAAATTTTTACCCAAGTTAGATATAGGTGTCTACTTGGCTCTGTAATTTTCTTCTAATTTTTAGTTGTCTAAAAACCCCTTTTTCAATTTATTTCCCAATCCTGCTCCAGACTGTCCTCGGGTGAGTGACAGTTTTGAAATGGTACACTTCCTCATTGTGTAACCTCACTTAGACTCAACTTTTGACCTCTAAGTTTTTACCAAGGCTAGAACAGGGTGTTCAACACCTTTGGTAAAATTTTATGTAACCCCTAACCATTTTTCATTAATTAAATTCCAACACTGCACCAAACTACTATTCTGGAAAGTGACAGTTTTAGAGTTAGGAGGAAAACAAATTGTTTAGCCTACTTCCCCTTAACAAATCAACTTGTGATTTTTATTCCAAGTGCTTTCTTCAGTCTTCCAACTAATGGAATTTTCCTACCATTTAATTTAAACCCTAACCATTTTATAAAAATTATTTTTCATCATTGCACCTCACTAGTATCCCTCTGGAGTCCAATATACTAAAATTTGCATAACTCAAAAAGTGGACATGACGAATACATGAAATTTATACAGTGACTAGCCACTGACCTCAGGAACTTGTGTGTTAAATTTGAAAGATTTTGGACTAGGTTTACTATTTTTAGTAAATTAAGCAAACATTGCTCCATTGTGAAATTTGATATTTGACTAACTTTGAACCTAAGTGAGCTTTTATCTTATTTCCTACCTAAATATGAATGTTTGTATATGGTAGCTACTGGACTAAGGTAAATTGTGAATGTGGCTAAGTGTTGGAATGCATATTATTGTTCTAGTTAGGATTTATGATTTTAATTCAATCATGGGATTGAATTATGGTTAGTTGTTATTGATTTTATCAATTGAGAAAGCTAGAAGAATGATTAAGTGTGATATTAATATGATGATGTGATAACAAGGATGTTAGAAATTTTTAGAAAAAAGGAAATGAAGTGATCATGACTAGGTCATGCATAGCATTCATGTGATTATGGTTAAATTGAGTCAATATGTGATATTGAATTCCTGATTATAGCAAGCTTACGTGGAAGTCACTCGAGGTGGGTTCACCTTTCAATTCCAAAATATTTTCGTGTAAAATTGTCAAGTAATAGCTTTTGGAAAAAGGTAAGCTCTTTCGGATATGGTTCTGTGGCCCGGTAGAAACGTACTACCGGGTTTGATATGATAAAAGGCGGGTTATAAGGTTGGATGCGCAAGTTGTACGGGTGTTGTGATCGATAAGTGGGATACGACACAGTACCGGACTCGTACGGCATGGTTCGTCTTGTCCAGAGCAGACCCATCCGAATTAGCAAAGTGGAAATGGTCATGGTTGCCAGTGAAAGTTAATTATTATGGTCAAAACATTTTATATGCATGTACACCATTTCCGGGTGTATTTAGTCATATGTTGTTATTACTTGACACTTTCTTTCTGTTGGCATGAATCCACTAAGTATATATCATACTTAGCCCTTTTTTCTTTTCAAATGTTTTCAGGTAATGGCAAGGGCGAGAAATGAGCGTGCAGGTTGTGGTTGTGCTAGAGTCGTGGTGACTCTAATATGGCTATTTCTGTGGTTTGGGTTTGTTATCAGGATGTACACAACAAACCTCAATTCTTGGGAGGCTTATGAACAGATTTACTGTGACTGCGCCCCCAAGTAGTCTTAGTTGGAGTCTCTGATAAACTTATCCGCTGCTTTTGATTTCATTAAACTAATCTTGTATAACCGAACTCCGGAGTGCTTTATTTAAAAAGACTTAGTTGTCAGTTTTATCATTCAAAATTTTGTGGTCGACTTTTATTATATTTGATTTATCGAGTAAATAAATCGTTCATAGGCAGGTAGACCGTCAATTCCGCATAGGGTGGGGTTGACGGGATGCTCCAATTTTATAGCATGACATTCTGAAATAGTAAAAGAGTAACAAAAATGAAGCGGCTAGCTACATACCTCTTTGACCATGTCGATGAGGATGGGGTCAATAGTACTAAAGAAATCTTGTGTATTTCACTTTTTAATCTTTCAACAAATTGATGAAACCAGTTTAATTACCATTTCAAATATGAAATACCAACATTCTTTGTAGTAATACAATTTCTCTGAAATGAATTATTCAGATTTTGGGCATACCAAAGGAAAGGATAGCACAGGAAATCTAAACCATACCACGACCACCCTATTAATTAGTCTTCTCAATAATTAGAATGGTTTGAGAGGAGAAAGGGTGATTCTTTGTTTTTTGCATTTGGTATCAATGTCATCAAATTCATTTTCAAAAGTGTAGTGATTATGAAATCTTGAGGTCACTGTCACTAGTGTCAACACTATGAGCTTAGTTGCTTAATCTAATTTCAATGTATACATAGATAGTTAGGTGTAGGCCCAATAATAGGTTTTTTTCATGGTGCATCCGGATGTAATACATCCCCCTCTCACTGTAGTAATATTATATTAATTAAAATGCACCATGGACATTACCCCCAATAATGTATTTAAGCATCCAAGCAAGCTATACAGCTTTCATAAAAGTGAAAGAATAATACGTACGTCCCGTGGCAAGCATGTGGTATTTGATAAGTATGGAAGATTCTAGTTACTGGGAACATAAATGGCATGTGACATGCTTGGTTCTTGTAATGATAATAGGACAAAATTAGCATATTGAACATAGATTATATCAACAGCTGCTTCAGAGTTAGAATAGAAGACTGTAAAAATATGCGATCGATGTTTGTGATAAAGAAATGAGACAGTGAAGAAAGGTTTGTAAATAAAAATAGACAAAGTTTGCAGTTTTGGCAAAAGGCGCACGGAATGAGAGATAAAGTGGAGCTGCTTATCGTTGTCCCATGAAAAGTACGAATGCTCTGAGTCTGAGCTGTGCATTAATTAATTTTCGAATTTAATTTCTATTTTTCAACCATAACCCGACAAAACAAGCTCGCTGCGCCCAATCATTTTCAATCCACGCGCCATTTTAGCTTTCATATATGAATATCAATGAACAGCACTATTATATTTATAAATCGTCAACAAAGAAAAGGAAAGGTCTCTTAACTTACCTTTACGTACTAGACAGACATATTACTTTGCTGATCAACAATTAGATTTTCATCTCCCGCTTTAATGAAAGAAAATCATTGACTCGGAAAAATATACACACTTATACTTACCATTCAAACTATTTCATTTCCCAACCTACTTACCAAATTTGTCTTTATTAAAACATAATTTGTGGGGGTTAAGACTTTGTGAAGCAATGAATGCATATTCAATGCACATTTTATAACTTGCATATATATCACATGCAACGTAGTTTTAAACTTCGCTAGACCTATTATATTTGTGAATGACGCGGGTCCACATATATATGCTTTGTATATAATTGGGAAAAAACAGTCAAATAAAATAGGCATGCATTAGTTGTTATTTAATTCGCGTTCACAGTGTTTGTCACCCAAACTAATTATAGCCTGCGTCAATGGGGCTGTTTTTTTCACATGGTAAAGTTTCATTGTCAAACAACATCAATTATAAATGGAGTTTGAACAAATTCTACTTTCAATTTTAAAATATATATTACTGTTCCAGTAGAAGAATTTTGAATTTAATAATTGCAATTAAATGTATTATAAACTTAATAACAATGTTATGGAGACTAATTTTCGGCATCTAAAAGCAGACATAGCTTGCTGGATGACGACGTAGATTATGAATCAATTAGTTTCCACAAAGTGTGTTTGCATCTTTTCCTTTTCACAAAATAGGAAAAGGTGGATGACAGGTGTCAGTTTTTCAAGGCTAAATTTCAAGATATTTATGTTTGTGTTATGATATATAGTTCATGCATTTAATTTTAATTATAGACAATTCATAATAACTTTATTAAAATGTAAGTTTCCCTTTGAGCTTGCATGTGCTTCTCCTATTTCTACAATAAATAAGTAGCATGTGCTTCTCCTATCAATAAATTTAATTGACTATTTGTTTCAATTCAAAGTTCATTAATTTTAATTTTCAAATTACCATACATCAACATTTCTTGGTCAAATTGAAGAAAACTGGAGAAGGATTAACAAGAGCTCGAGCAGTTCTAGTTAAAGACTTGGTTGTTGTCGACCCACACCTAAATAGCGCTTTGATTTTACGTGATTAACTCATGAAAGAATCGCAAAATATTTTGTATGAAAATTCAGAATTTATTGAATGTGTGATGTGTGGATGGTGGAGTCGTGGAGATTGGAGAAGGTCAAACGGACTATTCCAATTTTCAAACGAGATAAACACCATATATATGTTCTTTTTTCTCCTTAAAAATATGTTCTTTTTCTGTTTTTCTTTTGAAGGTGACATTATATAATCTCCAAGTGTCATTTAATGAAAACAAATATCATCGGCCACCTTTTGGATCAATTTGACGCTATTCAGATATTGTGATCTTCGATCCCATACTCTTTCGTGCCACCGTGTTTCACTAATAAATTCACTTTTTTAAATAATATTTGTTATAAAACAAAATTTTATTATATCCTAATACAACATGATTAATATTTATAATAAAAAATTAAAATTTTTAAAAAAATGTATACCCTATTTTTCGTAATCAACCAAAATAAATATTTATTAAACAAAATATTTCAAAACTATAGTGTATAAGTTTTTTAAAGTTCTAATTTTGTATTATAAATATTAATTATTATGTACTGTGTAATAATAAAATTCTATTTTATAACAAATATTATTAAAAATAGTGAAATTAATAGTGAAAACACGGTGGCACACGAAAAAATATGGGACATGGGATCCCTTATGATCTTTTATACTAGCTAAACTTATCTTATAATATATAATAACGGTTCCGGCTTGCCGTTAATAGTAACTTCCGTATTTGATTGTTTTCGTATTTCTGTTTTGGAAAAAATTATATAATTAGTACTATAATAACATAACTCTCAATTAAATAAATTTAAATATATAATCACTCTAGTGACTTCGCTTACTGCATATATTTAATTGGAGATGGCTTAAATTGTGTCCAATAATATTGTTAATCAACCACCTAATAATAAGTCAAATTTCGTGTATTGGGCCATTGGCATCGAATTAGTTTATATTGGTACATTGGCATTAAATATGTCTTATGCACTAAATTCTGAAAATTATACATAACTGATTGCTTAATTATAGATTATGCATTAAATTATATTCATTTTAATTAAGTATGTGAATCCGTGTGATAAACTATTTATGAATACATGCTTTTAGTCAACTAAAACATTTTGTGTAAAAATATATGAATAGTTATTTGGAAAATGTTTTTATCATATTGTATATAGATTTATTTATGTTAGATTTAAAATGCAACAATCTAAGTTCCTTGATTTTTGTAATTTATTCATGGTTATAATTTATGCAATAAATTTTCGATCAATATATTTAGGAAATTTCCTTATATATATACAATCATTTGTGTAATGTTTTTTTATTATAAATAGGTGGTACATACAATACCAAATTCATTTTTCTCAAACCATTAGAGCTCTATGTTGAGCATGTCTTAGTTATTGTGTTGAAGAAAAAAAATGGAGGAGATTCTCCCAAGCAGATTAAATATGAAGAGAATTCGATTTCTTTTATGTTTTGCTTTTCCATTAGTTGAAGTGGTTGATGAAATTTGTAGTGCAATTATATAGTAAAAAAAAGTCTGCATTTGTATGAACGATTATTGTAATTGTACAAAAATTTTGGTGTTGATGATTATGTAGATTGTAGTGTATACTTGAGTCCCTCCTTGAATAATTTTAGACGTGAGCTATTAATTCGGCGTGAGTTTGACATTGTCTTGGATGAGACTATAGAATTTTTTATTTTAATTATGAACTAGAATGTTTCTGTTTTTCTTTTTTACTTTTTTATTTTTGAAAATAATTTATATAAATGGTATAATTTTAAATTGCCAATTTTCATTTGGCAATTAATAGCATAGTATAAAACATAACATAAATTATTGCAAATTGTGCATCATCATCCTTTATTGATTAGCGTAATTATAGATTTTTATTTTCGATAAAAACAAGATAGATGGTTTAATCCCATATTTGTATTATGTATTGCCTATATATAGTGTATGTATAGATACGCTTAGGAGCTCAACAGAAGTCTTTTGGAAGAAGAAGAAAATTCATTTGTATTCAATTACGGAAAAGGTGGTTTGGTTTATAGCAATCACCTATCATAGAAGCAACACAGACTAAAACAATCGAAATTATTTATCATTTCGAATGTTCATATTTGGGTTTATATTTTTATTGCAAGTTTAACTTTTACATAATTCAATTGAATTCGTTAAATTTCATTTTTTTGTCATTAATTAATTTATTATTCTGTTAAAATTTCCTTTTGATTTGAAGCTTTTCAAATGGAAATCTCGTTTCATCGGTGAACTTGATCTAATATGGGTCATTTACGTTTACTAATTAAAGCCCTTACAAGTAATTTTTTTCTCTAATGCATTTTCTTTTATATTTCTTTGTATTAAAATACTAATTACCCTACCTACAGACCCACAAATATCATATATGACTCTTCTTAAAAAAGTAATTCCTTTTTACAATTATCAATTCTCTAAATTTTATCACGACCGATAAACAAATATCAAAATAGTTTAATATATTATTCGCGATTAGTAGTACAATTAGACTCTGTCCACTAAGATTCGTATAATGTATAATGCATTATAATTATTTTATTGATTTTCTTTTGTAATGATATTTTTTGTTGTCTTATTTCAAAAATAGAGATGGACCAGATCTACTCACCTTTCTTGCAAGTTTGGAATTTGTTGATGAAATGTATGGTTCTTCCGAAAACCAATTAATTGTTCATCAGATGAACCAACCATTGGATTGACGAACAAGACGTTCTATCCGAATTCAATCCAATCGAATGATAATTTGAAGTTTTGTTTGATTGAAAATAATAGCTTGAATTGAACAGTTTGAGTTTGTACTAATATGATTCTTTTGTTCAATTTTTTGTTTAATCATTCAGACGCTTTCATATCGAAGTACTAGAATTCGTTGGTTTTTATTAGTGTTGCAATTTTTTTTTAGGGTTACTTCTTATTGTTGTTGGTCAAATGGTAATGGAAAATTGAAGCAAGAAAATAAAACAAAAATAAACAAATAAAATTTATAAACTCAATATAAAGAAACTAAAATTAAATCTCGATGATCTGAATGACAAAATATTATCTCATTCTTCAACTACAAATAATCTAATGTCACAAACGACAATGCACATTGGATAGATAAATTCGACTTAAACTTAAATATGCAATTGTTTATAAATTAAGTACATGTTTATTTGTAAGGCCGTTTTTTGAGCCACTATTTAACATTAAAAATATAAAAAATCAATTACTGCATAATCATTTCTACATAATTTCTCAAATATATTTCTACATAATTTCTCAAATATATTTCTCTAGAGTTTTCCAAATATAGATGCTTCCATATTAAACGTTCACACTTCATATCTACCTTTATCCCAATTGATTCATTTATTTTGGGCACAAAATTTTCAGATAGTTAAAAAGTAGTGTAAAGTGATGATAGGAATATATATTATTTAAATTTGTATAAGTAATAAAAGTGTTCCAAAAAACAAACATGTCAACTATCATAAGATACCCAAAATGAAATATGAGCCACCTCTGATGGGACAGACGAAGTTTTAATTTCTCAATCCAGGCTATGGTGGCCTTCATCATGATTGACAAGCATGAGTAGTTTAAATTAAAATATGACGTACAACATTTGTTTTGTTTGCCATGGCTAATATTGTGTGATTTTTTCAATGTATGGAATAGCAAAACCCAGAGAAAAATAAAAATAAAAATTGGTGGTGGACATTGATTAGTCGATATTGATAACTACATGCAAAGAGAAGCACTACAGTTTGTTTTAACATAATATTTGTTTATCTAAGGTTAATTCCTTTTCTTTAAAGGCAGTGTTGTTAGTTCTTTATTTAATTCTTTATTTGTTCACTTGTGTTAATAGTTATTTCTTATATATTGCATTTGTAGTTGATTTGTTACTCTTCTCATATTACATACGTACGACTTTTATATATTGCACTTGTATTTCTCAATAAACCAGTTTTCTCACGTGGCCAACTTTATGTCGTCGTGTCAAGGGTAAAGAGTCGCAGTGGCTTGAAGATTTTAGTATACGACAAAGATAATAATAGCAATTCGACTATGTTGAATGTAATCAACAAAATAATCTTTTAAAATCTTTAGATTTAACAATTTGTAATTTTCAACTTTTTTTTTAGCGTTAAGTGAAAATGTTGAGTTAACGTTGTTTACAAGGAGTTTTTAAAAAATCTTTAGACTTAATAATTTGTATTTGTAACTATTCCTTTAATGTAAATTGATTATGACTTCTATTTTTTTCTTATTATTTTATTGATGCACATTTACGTTAGGCTGACCTAACGTTAGTCTCAGTCCAATTAACATATAAATAATGAGACCGGCAACAATAATAGGGGGCGGCAAACAACAAATGGCTCGGCCTTCGGTTTCGATAATTAATATATAGATAATGAGACCGACAACAATTATGCTTTTACGGCTCGCTCCGGGTTCGCCTTCGGCTC
>JAYJMF010332999.1:0-12878 GCA_036873715.1 Salvia sclarea
ATAATAATAATAATAATAATAATAATAATAATAATAATAATAATAACATAAAGTTATTTTATACTACAATTTTTAAATCATATAGCTAAAAAATCGAAGAAACGTCCTTCTCAACGTATTTTCTTTTAGAATTTATATAATTAATTAATTAATTGATTCCCCGTCGAATTTGGACGGACTACTTACTAGTTGTTATAAAATAGAGTGAGTCGTGTATGATTAATTAAGGTGCGTTAAATTTTCATTATATACGTTTCCCAGATAAAATATATAAAAATCACTATATACATGAGCATATTTTATTAACTATATATAAATTACAATAGAATTAAGCGCAAAACAGATTTATTAAGATTAAGTGAAATGACAAATTGGCCCAAACGGCTGAATTTTCTATTTTTGGGGCTATAGGGGAATAAAAAGAAAATTTGGATTAAAAAATTTGTGACACCACACGATATGAAGGTGTTATTGCAGCGCACGTCTGGCAGTTGAAACGACCAAAGTGCTTGAATTGAGAATCATACCAAATAATCTGATCTGTGTTTGTCTGAAAATGGAGAAGAGAAGAAGATGCTCATGCACCAACCATCACCATCTTAATTTCTCTGTTAATTCTCTCTCTTTGGAGTTCCATTTTCAGTAGTATGCATCCACACCTTTGAGCAAATTAAACGTTCATCTTCACCTGTAACTCTCTCTGTCTCTCTCTATTAATCAATACTTTACGCTTGTGAATTTCAACGTAGAGCAAATTAATATAACCTTCTTATTGTTGTTGTCTTCTATCTATATAAATAGAGTTAATTTGTATAGAAATCTTTGTGGTGAAATTCTTTTTATATATGATGTTAGAGTCTGGAGTTTATCTGCTGAAAAATGCATTAGCAAAACTTGATGGGTTCAATGGTTGATGATTCTGCATAATACAGAAGAAGATCATCGAGAAATTAAGGATGGGGTGCATTTGTGCAAAACAGTCAAATGTACACGATTTTGTCCCCGAAAACGAAAAGTATGTAAAGATTAGAGAGGTTAGGGCGACGATCTCTGCAAACGTGAAGCAAAATGGGAAGTCAAGAGTCGTAGAGAGGCCCAAGAGTGGGTCTCAGGGGTACTCAACAAGTATAGGTGCAAGAGTAGCACACGGTGCCAAAGCCGAGCAGGTCGCTGCTGGCTGGCCTTCGTGGCTTGCTTCCGTTGCAGGGGAGGCCGTTCATGGCTGGACACCAAGGAGTCCAGATTCATACCAAAAGTTGAACAAAGTATGTGCCATTTACTCAACTTTTCCTACTTCTTATCTATGCTTATCATTTTAGGATGTCTGGATTATATATTGTGTGATCTCATCTGCAAATGAATGTGGCATTTCAGTTGTGACACATTAAATTCAATTCAACAAAGTCATGTCCCATCTTAACTGATGCAGATTGGGCAAGGAACTTACAGTAGTGTTTACAGGGCGCGTGACCTAACAACAAACAAGATTGTGGCGATGAAGCTAGTAAGATTTTCTAACATGGATCCAGAGAGTGTCCGGTTTATGGCAAGGGAGATTTGCATGCTTCGGAGGTTAGACCATACGAATGTCATGAAGCTCGAAGCTCTTGTGACATCCAGGATATCGGGGAGCGTGTACCTTGTCTTCGAGTACATGGAACACGATCTTGCTGGACTTCTAGCATCACTCGAGGTCAATTTCACTGAAGCTCAGGTACTCACTCTACTAGGGATTTAGATTATTCCATTTCTTTTGTCTTGTGTGACAGACACTCTGAGGTGATAATGATATATGGGTGGGTGCAGATCAAATGTTTTGTTAGGCAAATGTTGTTGGGGCTCCAACACTGCCATAGTCGCGGTATTCTCCATCGCGATATCAAGGGCTCAAATCTCCTAGTTGGTGATGATGGGGTTCTCAAAATCGGAGATTTTGGTTTGGCTACCTCGTTTGGCCCTGATCGCAAGCAGCCATTGACTAGCCATGTCGTCACACTCTGGTACAGAGCCCCTGAGCTACTGCTTGGCGCGACGGAGTATGGAGTAGAGATTGATATGTGGAGTGCTGGTTGCATTCTTGCTGAGCTCTTCGCAGGGAAGCCTATCATGCCAGGAAGAACTGAGGTATTCATTCTCATAATCCTCTTCTTTTTTGTTTCTTCTTTTTTTCGTCCTTGCAACTCATGGTTTACACCTAGTAACTTAACATGATGATCACGCATATTCTAGGTTGAACAATTGCATAAGATATTCAAATTATGTGGTTCGCCTTCGGAGGAATACTGGGAGAAATCAAATTTACCTCAAGCTACTAGCTTTAGGCCACGGAGGCCATACAGACGTCGTGTTGCTGAAGCTTTCAAACACTTCCCTTCATCGGCTTTGACCCTTGTGGAAGCGCTCCTCTCTATTGACCCGGAGTTCAGAGGCACGGCCTCTTCTGCACTCAAAAACGCGGTATCATTTATTCTCTACCTTAAGCCATTTTTGGATAGTTTGTACAGATTTCAACATCTCCTTATCTTGATACCGCGAATTTGGATATTAATGGTTCCAGTTCTTCACGTCACATCCTCTTCCCTGTGATCCGTCTAGCTTGCCCAAGTATCCGCCATGTAAGGAGCTCGATGCCAAGCTTCGTGAAGAGGATGCAAGAATAAGGTAAGCTTGTGTCTTCACTGCCTCTGCACTCACCCTTTAGCAATACTTTATAATCTCAGCTGGTGATAGTATGTATAGATTTATAATAATTTTAGATATGCAAACCAAGGATGATTTCTCTGCTATAATAAATAAACAAAAACTGCTATATACCTCAGGCAAGATGCAGAAATCGCAAAGGGACAAAGAACTGAACATGTAAGTCATCTTTTTTCTTTTAATCTGTTCTATTATCATTTCAAATTTTTTTCTCTCTCTCTGTCATGACTAAATCAATATGGATCAAGCAGAGTAAATCAAATAAGAGCTGTGATATTGAGGAGCAGCAAAGAGCCGTGACTCGCCCAAATGCAGAAAGAGACGTGTCCTCTAGGAAGGGAAAAGATGATGGTGATTGTTCGGTCCCAATAAAGACGTCGAGCTGCTCCCGACAAGGCTCTCAACTGCATTTAAAGGGCCCCGACAGCGCGTCTAATAATGATTCTATGGTAAGGCGGATTATGCTCGTCTTCCTTTGACATGTTAAGAGGTATCTGTTCAAGTTTTGACTCGTTTACATTAACAGGGTTATATAGCCAAAAAGAACAGGATCTTCCGGTCTGGGCCGTTGATACCTCAAGGTGGCAACGTGGACGACTTGCTAAAAGAGCACGAAAGACAGATTCAAGAGGCAGTGCGTAGATCGCGCGTAGACAAAAGGAGAGGCAAAGCTTCAAATAATAAATGAAGAACATGTCTGAAATTAATGAAGTATTTACATCAGTAATTCGCTGCTCATATTCATATTCGGTGGATTTGTGCCTCATGGATGGGATTTGACAAGAACTCGGTTTCTAGGGCTTTCTCGATCGATGCTATGCTGTCTTTGGAGGCGACCTCCCGTATATAGGCAAATGCGGGTAGAAGATGTCACAATCAAACATATATAATAGCTATAGACGAACACAAAAAAGCATATAAAAAAGATGCTTCATCTTAGATACAAGCTAGTTTGTGTTGGTCTACAACTATTACACCAAGTCTACTGCTAAAAATTGAGGCATTGAAAAAGCCCAGTTGTAGCTGCAACATAGTTCAAAGGTTGTAAATTTATTTCTTTGAATTATAATGTCTTCTGTCTTTTTGTATAACATTCACAATGATTCTATGCTAACAGCTTTAGTGTGTTGCATCAATAACCAGCAACTCGCAATCCCTCACACCTAACTCAGCAATTGAAATGTCTCTAAAATGAATCATAGATTAATTAATATTCTGCATAGATCAGCAATAAGTAAAGCAAAGTTTATATAGATACCATAATGTCATCCATCAATACAAAGATTATTTGACTTATTGTGATTCAGGGCAGTGAACCTCTAACCATTGATTGCACACACAAAAAGAGCAAGGAACAAAAAGAAGGAAGAATATCTACTTATATGTTAAAAACCTGTACAATTAGGTTGAGCTCGTCGTACAAGGCGGAGGTGGGGTTGATTTTATGTTAAAAGGATGTTGAGGATGAACTAGATATCTTGCTTAGGCTTGCGGCTCAATTCAGAGTAGTCACCTCCCATTAGTTGCAGAATCTCTTCCCACAAACCGTATGACGACGACGCGTTCTGTGAATCCCCAAAGATCAAGTTGGTACTACACGCAGCAACATACCAGTATTCAGATTCAATCTCTTCTATCAATTGGTCCATTTGCCACCCTGCATATCCCATGAAGAATCTCAACTCTTGTGGCTTGATTGTCCCGTTCTTCACCAATGCTGCAGCTTCATTCAGACTGTTCCGGGAACCAAAGTACAGCCCGGGAATGACCTCCTCAAAAGCAGCAAGTCCGCGGGTTTCCGTGCCTCTTAACAGGAACATGCTTGCGTCAAGGGGCCCACCAAAGTACAAAGAACAATCAGCAAATGTAGTTGCCAACTCAGCATTGGTGGGATTCATATGTTTCATTTTCTTGTTAAGTGGTCGGTTTAAGACGATCCCAAATGGCCCCTCTTGTGGGTTCCTTGTTCCAGATCTGAGGAGAAGAACCACGGTTCTCTCAAATGTGCGTACTCCATCAAGCTTTCCTGTAGCAACGAGGATGGAGCCATTCTCAGGTGCTGAAATAGGGTGTGCCCACTTGAGGGGGAGAGGTTCTGACGCTGGTGCAACTTTATCTTGGTCATGAACAGACTCTGCCTTTTCAGCCTGGCAGAACATTACAGCACAAAATTCTACTTAAGTGACGAGATCTTAGAATACAATCTACATGTTCTCTAAACGGTACATTCCAACTTAAGAGAATTTGCTCATATACATAAACCGAGACATCTGATTAATAGTCAAGGATTGCCACTATGAAGGGTCCCATGAGGACCATAATAAACAGTGTTTTGTGGAAGTACAACCATACCTGCTCATGGGTGTAGAGCATTGATCTAAACTCCCTCCAATCCAAGGGTTTATCCTTCGACTTCGGTGAGCTGGTGTCACCAGACTTGTGGCCGCCAAGAGGATTATTTCCTTTTAGGCCATCTCCAGCTTTTGATTGATCACTATTCCCTGCAGAGACAACTCTCCACATTAAACGGGTACAAATTTTCAGCCATCGTCAATAGCAAATTTATGAACAACAGCAGAAATTCTCATTCCAACAATTGATGCCAGAAAGAATGGCATTCCACAATTCAGAAATTAAAACCAGATGACAAGAGCAAGAGCTTAGTATTTAACTTGCACTCTGTATTTGTAGGCTTCAAGAATAAATGCAGCACAAGAAAGAAGGGAACCACGAACCAACATGCCTACCACCTAGTGGTGAATATACAAATAAGCCAAATGAAGAATTCGGAGCTAGAATATATATCAGTAGCACTTATAAAGTGGCGATTCATGTGACAACAGTGCTACAAGGGAGGGAGTAGTATTGCATACACTATCCGTTATATAAAAAGAACACCTTTTTCAATCTGCATATCATTTTACAGTTGGAGAATCACAACCTTCACTTATAGACTTTTCTCTCCTACTTGCTAAATAGAGAAGCTACAATAGAATTCATCTCAGCAAGCCTTACTACCACAGGGACATAATAATGGTTGTTTGCTCAATAATGAAATATACGAAAATCTAGCAGTGCACTCAGGATAGATAACAGTAGATGTTGCTTCCAATATAAAATTATGAGCCAAACAACCAAAAGTAATTAGGAATTTAGGATAAGACTACCTCAGGAAAATTTCCGCTACTCCAAGTTTAAACTTCACAACTGCATATATGAACTTAGATGGGTCCATCCAGATAAAATATTTCTCTTTCCAAGAGAAAAATTCTAGTATTTACAAGCATTTCGAGAACCATTGGCCTCAAGGATGACACCACAGAGTTGGAAAAGACGACACTAAGTACATTAAACAATCAGCCGTTACCCAAGTAGAAACCAATCTTCTACATTTAAGCTATGTTCCAGCTCCAATTAAGTCTACCAATTCAATTTAGCTTGCAGATCAAATTTATATTGCTCCTCGAGTCAGCCAAAGGCTAGCATAAAATTTTAATCTGGTTGCATGTGCACAAGATTATTATGAAACTGACGTATATATCAAATAAATGCAATGCTTAAACTGAGAACCTGTAATTATTCTTTGTATCTACTGAATCATAACGTCCATAGATGACACCAACGAGAAAGAACAAAGCTAAACAGCATTCAGATAAGATGACCAATTCTATAAAACAAGACCCACACAGCCACACTAAAAGGCAAAGCCAACAAGCAGACATTTTTACAAGCCTAAAATCAATCGAGATAGTTAGAAACGACAGCTCACCTTTCATCACAATCTAACAATAATACATAAACACATACACATACATACTCTTTTAGGAAAAAACAGCAATTAAAAAATTGATCATTTTTACCGGAACTGGAAGACGATGAATTAGAGTTGGAGCTATTAGAACTTCCGGAATTCTTTTTGCCCATGGATCTGACTGTAACCGATCGATACCCACAGCAATTGGACAAAGATTCCTTCCTGGAAACCCTAATTTCAACCGCCATTGAATAGTTTCTGGAATTCCAGCAAATGGGTTTCTCGATTAACGAATTCCTAAGAGGGAAGCCGTTGTTTTTGACATGCAAGCACAAGAGATCCATAATCCAAGCAATCTAGACGCGATTAAAGCCACCAAATTTCACCTGTGCGATCAGATTGAATAAAAAGAAGAGAATAGAAACGGAAGTGGAAAGGGAGAGTAAGGGGGGGGAGAATATGCTGAATAATAGTAGAATTTTAAGGGAATGAATTATACCAAAAAAGCAAAGCTAGCTCACGAGTTACACTTTATATCGTTTCACATATTAACTTAAACGCGACCCATAATTTCATTTTTATTTTATTTTTTTATTGGCCTTAATTTCGAAATTTATTCATTCAAATAATTGTCGAACTTCATAATTTCAGGTTGTAGTTTGATTATGTTAGCTCGAAGTTAAGAGATACTCAAGAATATATCGAAATAAAATTATGGTAGATCTATTAGTTATGTTTGCTGAAATTCAATCAATTAAAACTAAAATCGAAGTCTGTCTAAGTATATTTTTTTCTAATTTAGTTGAATAGTTGAATATAAAGTTGCAAGTTAGAATTGATAAATGACAGTCATAAATCTATAGGGGTCATTTGGTAAGAGACATGAAGAAAAGATGTCATGTTTTTTTATTGGGAAAACTGCAAATTAAATCATGAACTGCAAAGATCCAAAAGTCATGTTATAATTGCAAAATAGGGTAAAGTTCATGATTTAATTTGCAGTTTTCCCTTTTTTATTCTATATCGTCTATTGTTTGATAGCATTTCATATCATCTGCTTGATTCATTATAATCGGCTTGGCCCGTAATGAAAAGTGTAGTTGAAGTTGGTTGTCAAACTCACCCCATAGGTGGTATAAAAATCATCAACATTGAATAGTGAATTACGAAACCATGTTAACTTACAAAAATACCCTTTACGGAATCTTGTTAATTTACAAAAATACCCCTTATAATTTCAAACAAATTTGAAGGGGCCATTTTGAAATCGTCAACGCCATTTCTGCAAGCACGCTACACCATTTGCGAAGACCACATAAAGAACAATCGACGAAAATCCACCATTGCGACAGCTAATAACCTTCATTTCTTTCGCAGATTGTGGGATCGCTTGAGAATCGATGGTGATGTATCTTGTTTCTCTACCTTAGATGCCTCCACAGAAATTCATATATATATATAAAAAAAAAAAAAAAACCCCTAGATTAATGACAAAATTTTGCAGAAATTGGTGTATGAAACTCACCTACTACAATACGGAACTTGATGTGCCCACGAATTCTCAATCACCAGTGCGAGTCACATGGTCGAAAAGACACTTCTTTTTTTTTCTGATAACTCGATTCGGTGTTCTTCGAAGATTTTGTGACCGTGTCAATTTCTTTTTTTCTCTTGTTGACCAGATCTAGATTATGAGAGTAGGTTATTGGAAATATGGTAAAAGTGGGAGAACAAACTTGTAATTATGTATATTCATCTTGTGCTTAATGCACGTGCATGAATTTGAACACCTCGACACGTGCGGTCCTAGGCTAGTTCGCCTCGAGACTAGCTAGGCAACCCACACTCCAAGTCACTTGGCAAATAACACAAGAAAGCTAGAGAGAGAAATATTGCAAAGAGCTTGTATTGCTTAATGCTTGAATGATTACAAATGAATGGCCAAGGGCCTATTTATACAAGTGGAATGGCTACGGGCCTATACATTTGGGCCAAGTCCACGGGCCTATCCAAACTTATCCAAACCTATCCAGACTTATCCACAGTTATCCAGACTTATCCATAACACCCTCTAGGGTTTTCTAGAGAATTCAATGAAACCTCGGCGGATCGGGCGCCGAAACGCGCGGGGCGTCACATTAATCTAGCTTAGCAAACGGATGTTTAATATTGTCTGAGATGCTCATCTTCTATACCTATAACACTTGACCACATAATAATCATTTCCATATAATCCAACTCAACCTTTTATTTTTAACCAATCTCTCTCCTCAAGCCAAATAACCTACCAAACGCACCCAATATTGTCAAGTCTTCGTATAATTTATATATAAATGGGGTCGTTTTGTAGACTAGTTCAGCCTTGATATATTAATTTTATCCTCATTCATCTATCTATATATATATATTAAAAGGGAGTCACTACCATATATAGTTCCCGCCAAAATTTCACCCCTATTTTTTATTTTTATTTTTTACTTTTTTCTCACAAAATAATTAATGTTTAATTTCTCTACATTTAATATTACTAATGTACTTTAGGATAGTTTGACTATGACATTAGAGTTTTAATTGGAATGTATGGTAAGTTCACTTTCTTTCATTAGCTATTATCTTGGTATAATTTAATTCCTCTAGCAATCCGTGTGGTAAAGATGCAAAATTTATCAAGATATTATTTTCACAAAATTTGTACTTATGTGTATTTGTTATTGTTTTCGATCTTATCTTATCTTATTATATATAATAACGGAATCCGAATTGGAATTGGAATCGGGTTTCGTTTTTAGCAATTTTCAGTATTCATTTTACTCTCTTCCACATTTAAGAAATTTGTTGGGTTTAAATACTCGATTATTATTAATATATTATTAATTATTAATTTACCTCTTAATACATTAATATTGATTAGTGATGTTATTAATTACCGTAAATTTTAATCTCAATTATACAATAATTTGTGCAATTAGCATTCTTTAGCTTATGATAATTTATTATATTATTAATTGATTAATTTACCTCTTAATGCAATAGTAGTGATTACTAATTAGTGATATTATTAGTAATGGTAAAATTTAATTTCAATTATATGTAATTTTTGCAATTAGTATGTTTTAGCCTATTTGACTTATGATCATGTTTAATTCATTATTATGCTGTCATTGATTTACTTACATAATTATAGATTGCTAATCATGACAGGGTGCATGATTATTGATTTGTACTAAAATTGGACTATTTTTTAATTTTTATAATCATAACTCATAATTAAGGTCAATAACTCACATTTTTTAATCAATTTAATTTGCTATATAAATAGATGGTGCAATCACATCAATTTGTGTACCTCTAATATACCTTTTCCATGGAGAGAAATAGATTCTACCCAATCGATTATTGGGTATGTTCTAATATCTATTTTTTCTTGAAGATTATTGGTTAAAAAAATTCGATGTGGCTCCATCTCTGCCTTTCATAAGAGAAATTGATCACTCCCAATTAGTTTGAAGTTAAAGTTGTTTCTCATATGTATTAACTTGCAAAGTCCGTTAATCTCAAATGTAAATTTTTAAATATATTATTAGCATATTTATATGCGGTAATTTTAGTTACTATATATACATCTTTTACGTATTGTTTTATGTGTTGGAATCTATGTGTCGAGCGACTTTGTGTATATTAGTATTATCTTCTAACAAAAATATAGAGTTCAAGTGATTGTATATAATGGAATAAAGATATATACACGGTAGTATCTTGCTCTTATAAATTTAATATATATGCATTCATATTTTTGTTAGAGTAATTATATAAATCCTCATGTTCTTTAAACAAATAAGGAGTATTATTACTTTATCACATAAAATTGTAACATCGCTAATTACCATTAACATCACTAATTTTATAAATCATAATAAGATAAAGCTCAATTGTTCTTTTAACTTTGATAAAGTATAATATATTATACTCTATAGTATATAGATGTAGTAATATATATCAAAATGTAATAGTAGTTACAATATAATGATTGTGGATGCTGCTATAAGTCCTTGACCCTGGAGACATCTCAACAATGCAACCTCTTTTTTGTGAGGATGGATGAGGTATAGGGTTTAAACATTTTCGCTCCCCTTCTCAATTAATATAAAAAGGTCATAATTCTATTTTTTATGTCTCAAAGAGAGTTGCAGTAAAAAAGTATATCTTTTATACTGATCTGAATATTAGGTTCAACCACTATGTGTATATATAAAGAGGGAGCAACAAACTTTTCCCCCGTGCATCGCACGGACACAACACTATTGTTTGGTAATTGAGCACTTTATCTTGTAGGCCCACCATAAATATTGGATCCGCTGCAAATCACTTGATTGAAACAAGATGTCAAATCCAACAAAAGGATGAGATTGAACTGATCCAAGGTGAATAGTACTATACGGGATTCCTGTAAAATTCCTCTAATACTCCTAAATTTGAATTAACATTTCACCTTTCATTTCTCATTTGTCGAATGTGCAAGAACATTTCTATAGGGCAAATCCGACGAAGCAAAAAGTGAAAAAAAAAAATGATAGATTCAACTTGAATTAGTACCAGTTCCAAATTTGTGCAACACTAGAATATATTCAGCCTGTGTAAAAACTAATATTCCAACGTTACCTCTTTCTCGTCGTCGTAGTTACAGAAAGGTCCTTCAAAGCTTGATTTACATTTTCAGAACCCTCACCAGATTTTTAACCCAAAATCTATTCGTAGCTTCGTAGGAAAACTAACGGGTTTGTGAACAGAGCTCCCGATCTAGAAAACCCATATTCAAGTAGTGACTGGGAGATTTCTTCAAGAATATACGCAATTGTGTGAGTGGTCAAAAATCCAAGTCTCATAAATGCCTATATGATTTTCCATTTTCTAGTTTCACCTTCTCATCCTCACACTTCGTTCAAATTTGTTCCATGGAAATAACCCTAGCTCGTGGCAAAGAAGAAGAAGGGAGATTCCAAATGAGGCAGATATTTGGGCCTAATTGTGTATTTTAGGCGGTGAAAATTACATACCCACGGCCACCTCAAATCCTCATGGGCCACTCGCTTCCTGACCGACTGTCTCAAGCCCAGCAAGGAAGCCCACAATGCGGCTGCATGGGTGGCCAGCGACGAGGCCGGCGGGGGGCGATGTGAAGCTGAGGATGGGGTTCACGCCAACTTGATATGGTCGATTTTAGGGACAAAGGTCAAATATACGATGGTATATGTTATAAATATCTAAAAAGATGGAGGATACAAGTGTAAAATTGTACTCTCCATCCGTCCCATTTTACTTTGTGCACGTAAATCTATAACTATATAAAAGCTAAACCACATCAAGTTTTTTTTCCCACCTAAAGTTTCATAGTATTTTTGGCAATTCATTTAACTTAATTTTCCACCGTTACTTTATTTTAGGAATGATTTAGAAGACTTTTTTTCCATGCGTTTCATCTTCCATACACTAATTTTACATGCATAAATTAACCATGCATTTCGTCTACATATTTTAACCTTCCTGCAATAATCATGCGTAAATTTAACCATAGCAGAATATCACATTATATCAGCACACCAATCACGCATACTTACAAAAATAACTCAAAAATATCCCTACAGAAATGGCTATAGAAACAAAAGTTCTAAAAATATTTCACCCCTCACTCTATTTAAGCTCCAACTCTTTCATCGTAAAACCTCATTCTTGGTTTCTATTATTTTTTCTCTTTATCATTTGTCTTTTTTAATTTTCTCACTATATCTTCAATGTGATATGTAAAATCAATGTTTTGGGAGGACCAAATTTGTGGGATTAAGGTGATCTCAAGTTGCCTACCATGCCATTCTTTTACTTGAAATTTCCATATGCAATGGACATATGTACTACGAACACATAATGAAATATTCATCCTCTCCGTTTTGCTTCTTCTTTTGTCTTCTCTGGACTGCTATGACATTTTAGATATTCTATTAGTGTTATTAGACAAAGTTTGTATTTCTTATCGTTTGATTGCCTCGCTGTGTGTAATTTTTTTAAATGAATAGTTTTGTAAAGCAAAGATCATCCAATATAATGTAATGTATTAATCCATATATGCAACATTCTCCCAATTCCTTTATTCATTGTAGGTTAACTTTTTAGATTTGCTTTCACAAAGTATTCTATTATTTCTATTTTGTTATGTATATATCAAGAAAGAAGACTCAAAGTAGTGATGAGAAGCGTAATAAAATTTGCAATTTTAAGCCATTCATAAATTAAATTCTAATTGGGCAAATAGCGTGTAAATTGTTGAACTTTGCTCGAATTCTCGTTTTGCATATCAGCTTTAAAATCGGCGTGTAAATTGCCAAACTTTCAATTTTTTTCTGATTTTGCAACCAACGTTGACTCCGGCGAA
>JAYJMF010333330.1:0-12872 GCA_036873715.1 Salvia sclarea
TTCAATTTGATATGTATATTAGTATTATTTATTAATCAAAATTATTTTAATTTTTGAAATGAAGAAAGAAACTAAAAGAATGAAAACAAAATTTAAAAAAAAGAAAAAAGAAAATTATGGGGTAGGCCGCCAATTTGAGTTGGTGGACCGCCAATTTTATAACTTGTGCCGCCTATTTTTTCATAAGAGATGTGGGCCACCAATTTCAGAATGTGGACCGCCAATTTTGCTCTAGGCCACCAACTTTTTCATACGGGACGCCAATTATAAGATAGAGAAATTATTCCACCTATATGTTTTACACTTTGTCTTGCACATTTCTTACACAAGTATACTTGTGTAAGAAATGTGTAAGACTTTTTACTAAAATCTATGCAATTTGAATTTAATTTTTGTACTTTGGGTAAGTGGGGATGTTTTTTTATAAAAGTGGATATGTAGGGGATATTTTTTATAAAAGTGGGTAAGAATAATAATTTTTCCTTCACACAAAATATAAATTCTGTAACGACCCGGCTTCCAGATTGACGGCTGACTCCATAGACCAACACATATTTTTCCAGTGTGCGGTGTCCTTTCAGTGTGCTTGCTGACCCAACAGACCAACACGTGTCTTTTCAGTGTGCTTTGTCCTCACTCACACACTCCCCGAGTCCCAAGGAGTAATTTACATAATTATCCTTAAAATTTTAATAGGTAATTTTTATATAAATAGATAATTAGTAATTTACATAATTACTTTTAAAATTAAATATATAAGTAGGAATATATTCGGTAATTCATATATTTAGTCACTAAGGCTCTTTTAGTATAAGTATAGATTATTGAAATACTATATCTTCAAAATAAAGTACTTATTAAGTTAATGTTGAAGATCACTCTATAAAATATTTAAGCTCATACTCATGAATAACAATGTGAAGTTATTCCCCATAATTTCGAACGGCTACAGCTATATTAACATTAGTGATTGCATAGAGGAACATGTATTTCATATTTCAACCGGAATTTTCGCTAGTGCGGTCGAGAATGCAAGACCCGCGGAGGATTTAATCTTAAATTTATGCATCGACTCTTTTGGCTTGATTTTGATGCTCCTTTGTTGAGCTATTGCTGTCTGGTGTAAAATATCACAAGTCATGCTCAACTAGATTGCCAATTCCACGTTTCATATCGTTTGGTAACGACAATATTATAAGATCAAGTATCAACATGAGCCTCTATTCTCTTGAGGGTTTTTACCAAATACAATAGGATTTGTACAAATATAAAGATGGGGTGATTTCATTATTTTGATACAATGTGATAGTAACAACAAGATACGATTTAAACTTGATAATTTCAATCTCAAATTTCACACTCTAATTGATAATAATATTAATAATGTATAAAGATTATAGTTTCATATAGGCCTGTGCACGGGTGACCCGACCGGCCGACCCGACCAAAATCGAGCCACCCGACTAACCGATCACCCGAAAGAAAAACAGCCCGATCCGACCGACCACCCATCGTCACCCGGCCGAAATCCGACCGTCCAAAAGTTGCCGGTTTCGGCCGGGTTGGCCGACCGACCGACCAAAATCGAGCAGCCCCTATTTTCAGATTTTCAGCCACTACATAATCGAGCAGCCCCTATGAGGCTGACAGTGGGCATCGGCGCGTGGGCTAGGCGTGGCGTCGCGGGCTGGTCGTGGGTGGCGGCGGCTGGCGTCGCGGTGGGGTGGGGTGGGGTGGCGTCGCGTCGCCTCGCCGGGCTGGCAGCAGTGGCGTCGCTTGGCAGTGGCCGGCAGGGGTGGGTTGGACGGATGAGGGGTGGGGTTTGAGAATTGAGATTTGAGATTTGAGAGGAAGAGCGATTGTTTCACTTTCACAGATTAACTAGGGTTGGAAGAAATATAAAAATAATTAATAATAATAATTGGTCGGTCGGGTCAGTTTTCGACCGATGAAAAATAGACAACCCACCGGCCGACCCGACCAACCGATTTTCTTAAAAAAACAAACCGACCAACCGAACCAAAAGGTAAAAAACCGGCCGACCCGTGGAGGTTTGGGCGGGTTTCGGTCGGGTTAGTCGACCGGTCCGGATTTTGCACACCCCTAGTTTCATATAAGTATGATATTGATCCAGCACAAAGACGGGGAGAAATTATTACTCTACACCACTTGAAAATAGATTTGGCAAAATAAATTCTTAAATAATTTATAAATTGTGAAAATAAATTTTAACAATTTATAAGATTCAAAATAACAAGTATTTCAATTTCAACTTATATTTTCATAATTTCATAAACAATAATCAGTTTTACTAAAATGATTATTATGATTTGTTATTTCCAATATATATCTTCCAATTTAATCTCTATTCAATCTTTTGTCTCTTAAGTACAATTCTCTCTCTAACTTATAAAATCAATTTATCAAATACTTTTAATAAGTTATTAAAGCTTATAAACCTCTCTAACTAAACTTAGCCAAACACTCCTTTACTTCAATTCAACATTGGCCCCTTTAGACACTGCGTATAATCATTGAAGTGGCCAAACCCAAACATAATCATTTCAATGTCATTCTCAACATGAATCTTAATTGAACACTCCGTAGTCTGAATCTGTAAGAACTTCTGCACTCAATCTATATTTTTATAGACAATAATAATACCAAAAAATTTGATACAGATCTTGCCAAAAAAATATCAATACAGATTCAACAGACAAAATCCAAATCTTACATCCTTCAAAGTATACCAGCCTAAATTAAAATTCCTAAGCAGAGCACAAAATGCTCCCACTTCTACTGAAAGGAAAACATGTCGAGGCCTATCACCTAACTTGTTAGTAATCTCACTAATTTTACTAAATACAAAACCAATCACTGATGGAAAAATCTAGTGTGAAGTCATTCGTAGTTCGACCTAATGCAGCAGAATGAAGCCCTTGAAAGCTTTTATGTACACTTCCTTGATTCTTAGGACTTCAAGACTTGTAGTCGATCAGTAACCTTTCCTACTGCTGGAAAAATGACTCTGGGATTTCTGTATGCGAGGACAACACCGATACACATTTGAACTGTTCACAGAAAAGCAATTTGCAGAGTTAGTCTACAATTATGAACAATAAGTAGAAAATCCAATCCAACCAAGCACATAATGGCAAGATATACAAACCTTGTGTTGCTTGTATTTCTCCCTTATGGCAAGCAAAGACCCCCCTCGTTTGCTGAGTTGCAGATCATGAAGGATGCCAATGCATTCTTTCAGATCCACAGCTTTATATCCTGAACTATGTTCTAGCTCAACATTCTGTAGACAAGGAAATCATCCAATTAGCTTACAGAATGAGATGTATCAGATCGAGTAAAAACCCCTAAAGAAGTGTTGTTCATACCCATGGATTTTGTTCAGGCTTAAGCGTAAATCTTGCTAGGAACATGACTGATGCAGCCACCATCGAAGGCAAGAACTTTACACATCCATAATCCACCAAACTCAACTCTGCTAAATAGTAAGCCAAGAACTCTAATTCCAAGTTCAATGTCTGCAAAAGTTATTCATATATGAGAACCACTTATCTTCAAAGAGGAATTCATATAAAACTAGACTTGATGAAAAGAATCACATAAGCTTACCTCATCATCATTGTGAGAGATCCTAGTGAATTTTCTGCAATAACAAAGCCAAAGCAAAATGGAAACCATTTAGTTGATATACTATTGTGATAAATCAACCCAAAATACAGAAAACACAAGGTCGCAGTCTCCTACCTGAGAAATGTCTTCACTGTGGGATTGCCCATTTCAAATCGAAGGGTTTTGAGCACATCAGCCTCCATCTTCACTACATCCTCCTTAGAGTAAGTATTATCAGTTATATAACAAAAGTCATCCACATGTGGAGGATTAATCTCCTCATATTTCCTGCAGTGATGCAAAAAACACACATCAATATTTGCAACTTGATTGATATTAACATTTCCTACATAAAGATTTTCTGAGCAAAACAATGTTACTTACGAGGCAACAAGCATTGAAGAAACACCAAGTAGCTGGAGTCTTTGCCTGTTAAGGGCATTGCACGACAAGTATCTGTCGATGTAGGATACCGTTAGATACAACGTATCCGGAAGAAGCTTGTACTCCTCGGCAACCTCCACCAACCAATCTATCAAAACCCCTCTCATGTTTGCAGTTACATCTTTCTGAATTTTCTCCAAGTAATCCAACAATGGCCTTCTCTTAGCCTCCATCTGAATGAAATATTACATCAGCTTAATGTCCAAAACTGAAATTGATCTAAACAGTGCTATGAAATTACCAAGAGAAGTAACCTTAGTTCATCAAATAATCCAGCCAATTTAGTGCTCACTCATTTTTAAGATTATTGGCGCAGAGAGCCCTAATATTTTAGGATAAAATAAATCCCCTAATCTCATTGACAGTAAAAATAAGAACTACACCTAATTATAGGAAACAAATCCAAATGTTATTGAATAAACTGAATCATCTTCAAAACCAGGAAGAAATCAACAAAGCTCAACATAACCAAAATTGAATAAATTAATATTCGTTAACACTAACCTCCATGGTGTGAAGATATTCATATATATCAGAAGCATAAGCTCCACACATCTGCGGATCATCAGATTTCCCATCCGAATCAATGGCGGGATCCGTCTCGCCTTTGGAAACCTTCGCTTCCTTAGCAACACCGACTTCCGATATCTTAACATTCCGTCGGGGTTTGCTCTTCGGCTTATCATTCGCAACATGAATCTGCTGATCGCGAGAAGACAATATGTTCTGAATCTCGCCGAGCACAACCCTCTTCTTCTTGCTCTTCTCGGCGACCATTGTCTTCTCAGCAGCTCTCTTTCTCGCCGCCAAGCGAGTAACCCTTCTGCTGGTATCTTGGTCCGCCATTGCAGGGTGCTGGAAATGGAGGATCCAAGAAAACTAGAGAGAGAGTGTGCAGGAGAGGGAGGTAGGATGAGGTGGTGGTGTTGGTATTGGTGCTGGTGAGAGGTAAGAAATGGGTCTAAGTATATAAGCTGGAAACAGAAATGCCGCCATTGCTGCGGTGGTTTGAATTTTGTTTGAGCCAGCGGTGGCGCTCTTGTGAAAGAAAATGTTTGAGTGAAATTGAAATTTGGAGTTTTGGGTTTTGGGGGGAGCGGTCAAATTTGAGACCGGCGTAAAATGTTTTGAAATTCGGAAATTTTGGTTCCTGTTTTCCCGGTTAATTGTATTTTCATTTTAATATACTTACCAAAAAAGTCGTGATCTGAAATAATCCGACTGTCTGTCTTTTGGTGGGAAACTTTTGCTTTAAATTTATTTTGTCATTCATCTTCATTTTCGAAATTCAAACAACCACCGAACCATAACTCCGATGGGCGATGGAGTGCCAAAATAAGTTTCAATTTTTTTGAAAACTCGATTGCGTCACCTCTGTTGAGAATGGTCCCATGTGCTTTTTTTTTTTTTTTTCTCTTATTATACTTCTATGAGAGTGAACGCAGCGACGCCTGTGGTGAGGCGGGAAGCGGGAAGAACGGCGAGCGGCGAGAAACAAAAAAAAATACATTGAGAGGGATCATGAGGGGGCTTCGAGCAACTTTAGGCGGATTACTTTTCCTCGGAGCCCACGTATCCGGCGGAAATATTTCGACGCCGGTTTCGCATGCGGTGATCTTTGTTCATGCGAATTTGTGAAACATTGGCAGCGCGCCACCCCTACTTTCAACAACTTCCCGATGCAACGGGCCGACTCGGACTATATCCAATTAAAAAATGCACGACAGCATTGCGGCAGCACTCGTATGGTGGTCCGTCCGACCAGTTCGACGAGTACTTGCGGATTGCATACTCCACCGGACGGGAATGTTTGAAGAAATTTTGCCAAGGCGTCGTTGCTGTATTTGGGGACGAGTACTTGCAGCGGCCGACTTCTCGCGACGTTGCACGGCTCCTCCAGATGCACGAAGCCAAGCACGGTTTTCCCGGAATGCTCGGAAGTATATATCGACTGCATGCATTTGGCATGGAGAAATTGTCCAGCTGCTTGGAAGGGCGCACACACCAATTTTAAAAAGGGATGTCCGACCATCGTCCTGTAAGCTGTTGTCTCCACCGATCTCTAGATTTGGCATGCATTTTACGGCGTCGCGGGCTCCAACAACGACATCAATGTGTTGAATTAGTCGCCTGTATTCCACGACTTCTTGAGCGGCATATCGCCGGAGGTCAATTTCAAGGTGAATAATACGGAGTACTCGATGGGCTACTACCTCGCCGACGGCATCCGAACTGGACAACATTCGTCAAGACTTTGACGTGTCCGGCGGAGCTGAAGAGACAACTCTTCGCAATGAAGCAAGAGTCCGCAAAGAAAGACGTCGACCGGGCCTTTGGAGTTCAGTCACATCCACAATTCATCTTAGTCTAGTAGTCATCATACACATACATTTGTATTTAGGTAGGAAAATAAGATAATACTCACTTAAGCTCAAAACTAATCAATATCAAAATTTACATTAGTGCAGCCAAATAGTCTAATTTATTAAAAATAGTAAATCTGGTCCAAATCCTTTCAAATTTTATACATAAGTTACTGAGGTTAGTGGCTATTTACTGTAAAAATTCTAAGTGTTTGTGACATCCCCATTTTGAGTTATACCAATTTTTGGGTTCTGCATTTTAGAAGGGTGCTAGGAAGGTGCAGTGATGGGAAACAATTTTTGTAAAATAGCTAGGAGTTAAGTTAAATAGTGGAAAAATTCCAATAATTAGAAGGCTGAAGAAAGCACTTGGGATAAAAATTCCAAGTTGATTTGTTAAGGGGAAAAGGTCCAAATAATTCATGTACTCCCTAGACCTAAAACTGTCACCTTCCAGAAAGGGCATTTTGTATAGTGTTAGAATTTGATTTTTGAAAAATGGTTCTATGTTAGAAAAATTTATGAAATTTTTACCAGGGGTTCTAGACATTCTGATCTATCTTGGGAAAAAGTTTGGTGGCCAAAAGATAAGTTTAAGTGGGTGTACATGTTGAGGAGAAACTCCACTTCAAAACTGTCACTTGTATAGTGGCAGTTGGGAAGTGAATCGAAATGAGGGCTTTTTAGATAGCTAAAAATTTGGAAAAATTTACAAGAGCTAGTTGACATCAATACTTATCTTGGGTGAATTTTTTAGGGCCAAAATATGTGTACAACTTAGGTTTTTAGGTTTTAGAAGTTGGGCTTCAAAACTGACATTCACCAATTCGGCAGTTTTGAGCAGGTTTAGGTTTTAATTCAAGAAAAATATTTTTAAAACTCCAAAAATGATGAAAAATTTTCTGAACACAGGAGACACGTACGTCTACCTTGTGTAAAATTTTCATGTTGAAAAGAGGTGTTTAAGTCGCCGGAAAAATGGTACAAAAATCGTGCAGAAACTTAAAAATCTGGAAATTAGTTATATTCATATCAAAATTTACAATTTCACCTAATTCTTCACCAATTTGAATTCTCCATTCAACATACCACAATGTCAACATTACCACACCATGAATTCACATAAAAACACCATCAAAATTAGATTTTACACCATCATCATCACACCATTGAAAAATTATACTAACATATATATTTTTCTTCACATCAATTCATCTTATCACCTAGATCTACACATGCACACATTCATTCATACTCATTATTAGAGAAGATATGTGAAACACATAAATAAATTATGAGAAGTCTAGATCTAGCCATGGATCTAGACATGCAAGCTCATGAACTCCATAATGGTGGTCTAAAATTGCATATTCAAGCTTCTAAATGTTGTGCATGTAGGAGATGGGGGTGAGGCTGAGGTTTACTAACCTTGAGAGTGAGAAGAGAACGAAAATGGAGGAGAGGATGGCGATGGAAAGAGGCGGCGGTCGTGGGGTTGTCGACGGCGGCAACGAGGTGTTGGTGATGCTCCGCAGCGACGACGACTTGGAGGGGGTATGTAGAAGCCGACGGCTTCTTTGTGTTGAGGGAGAGCCGAGAGTTCTAGTGAGAAGTGGGAGAAATGGAGAGCTAGAGAGAGAGTGGAAATTGTGAAAATGGAATGAGAGAGTGGTGGTAATCTTGAGCTAATGGTTTTTGTGGTTTGGGGTGGTGGTGGTGATGCATTACCACCCTTAGGTGGCGGCCAATGGAGGCCTTGTGGTGGTGGTGTGTTGCCACCACCTTTGATTAGACTAGGGTTCTTGTAGTTATTAATGTTTAGGTTAGTGGTGTTGGGTAGATGTATTAACTCCAAATGCTTGTTGCAAAGAAAAAATAGAATGAGAATGGTAGTTGTAGGAGTGTTACTTGATGATGGAGTGTGATTTATTCAAAAATCATCTCATGGTGATGTAGTGTAGTGGTCGAAATTTTGGCTAATGAAATGTATGAGATTTCTTGTTCATGATTCATGGCTTGATAACAAGAATTAAATCATGATATTTAGGCTCAAATTAGAATATGGTTGGATGTCTAATGTCTTGGAAAAATAATGTAAGGTTTCGAAAATTTTGGCTATAGAAATAGATGGATTTTTTCTTACTCAAGACATGAAATGAATTAATTTCATGTGATGTGAAATTATGGGAATTAGGTAGCAATTATGGCTTCCATGCAAAGGTGGTAAAGTGGAACATTTATTGAAAAAGGTTGCATGGTAGTGATGGAATAATAGGCTTGGCAGAATAATTGAAATTATTCTAGTGACAATCAATTTATTACTTGGCAATGAAATGGAATTCCAAGGAATGGAATTTGTGATGTAAATTGTGATATTAAATATCACTGGGTGGAAATTGGATTATAATTTCTGATAGCGGGGCTAGAACATGATTTCAATATTGGTTGGATCAAAAGATCAATAAGCGGAACTTGGCATTGGTGGTAAAATATATTATAGAGCAATGAGGGTATTTATATCATAAAATGGGTTGAGACTTGGAAATGGGAATTACAAGGAAATTGCCAAAATGGGTACATAGTGTTGAGTCATGAGATTTTTATGGTATAAAAAGGCAATTTGGTAAAATGGTAAAGAGGGTACAATGCTATGGTGCTTAATTAAAATATGAGGATGTGATACCTAGATTCCAACTAAGTTCTTCATGCTATAGGTAAATTAATTCCCTAAATGTGCTATCTTTCCAATTACCAAAATTGGAAGTAATTCCACCACATAATCAAATAGGTAAAATTTAAGAATTTATCTAATATTGAAACACTCAGAATAATATGATCATGCACAATTTATTTCCTAATTATTCAGTTATCCAGAAATTGAGTAATTAAGCTAGGCTAGAACACTGATATATAGCCATTTACGAAATTTTTAGCAATAAAATATTTTGAAATTTTAAATTTTATAAGAAAGTGAGCAGCCTGCTTTTTGCGGGCTGTCACATGTAATATATCATTCAATATCTTTCATACCTTAATTACCTAGCTTTAGTTTACTTTCAAGTTTAGTTTATTTCTAATCATTTTAATTCTGTTGTCCATCGCTTTCGATGTTGGATCCGTACAAGAGTTATTCAAGTTTTCTTTCATCAATCAAGAGTTTTTTCTTTCCCTTATCTTTTAATTATGTCTTTCTTTTATATTGCTTTGATTTTCCCCAGCATTATGAGTAGCTAAACTACTCATGATCCTAGGGTGTGCATGAACTAAATAATTCTATACGAAGTTGTTTTATTAAATCTTTTGCCTTCCAAACTTATGATTAAACTCTTTTGTGCTTAATCCATGCTTGCGCAGTTGACCACTAGGATTGCGTGTCTAGTTGTGGGATTTAGACTAATCGGATTTATCTCATAGTCAATTTAAGGAGTTTGATATGATCTCTGATTATCCTATCCGAAAATTGAGATCATAGGGGAATAAAATACTTAGGAGCTTTTGGTAACTAGTTTAATTCTCTAGAGTCCTACCCGGAGATAGAGTATAGACTAGCCCACTATTTAGGGTTGCCTAATCAAGGTCCTTAGATTGCATTATAGAGAGTATCTCATCATAGTTGGATTAAAGTGGTAAATAGATTAATAAGATTAACAAGTGTATGATTGATTAGGGATTGTCATCCTATGATCGTGTTTTCCATTAATTATTTGTGTTATTTTCCTTCCTAGTTCTCTTCACCCAAACCATATAAACCTGTTCAGATAATAGGAGAGCTTTGATTAGGCGAATTGTCATAGTTTCGATATATCAATCACTGTGGATACGATACTCGATTTACCCTATTACTACCGCTATTTTGTGTTACAAAATAGTGTGATCATATTGTAGGACATTATAGTTGAGGACTATACGGGTCCTCCAATTGATGATGATTATCCATCTACGGATTTTTCATCTGCTATACTGCAGCTACAGGTAAAAAATTTATTTGGTGATATTTATGATGACTATCCATCTCTTTTGTTATCGGGGATGATTATACACCTCCTACGTTGCTGGATATAATTTGTTTTTCTATTGTGGTATTATTGGTTTGCACGTTAAAACGAACTGATTTAATTTGGGAGAAAATTGTTTGGTATTGATTTTTTCGTTTATTTGGTTGAATTCATTAAACTTTATGTGTAAAGTTGGTGCTACGTGGACTCATTTGGTTCGAGTTTTCCTTATTTTAGGATGGCGTAGCATTGATGGAAAATTCAAGGTTTATGTAAGGAACGGGAAGAATTGAGCTCATCTTCGTCCATGGCCAGAACTCTGACCGTGGCCGCACCTAAAGGAGTTAGCGTATGATTGAATCAGGAAATTTCTCAGTCTATGGCCAGACTTCCGTCCATGGTCGGACTTAAAGAGATTTTATGCATACGTTCAATCAAAGAATTTTTCAGGTCGTGGCCGCGATTTCCGTCCACGACCGCACTCAAATAACTAGGGGAGAGAATTCGGATCCGGGTTTTCGGGTAAACCGGAACCGAACCGGGAACCGGCCGGTTCTGGTCAACCGAAAACCGGCTGTTTCGGGTTAGGGTCGGTTTTAGGTTATGGGGTTTAATGATTTCCGGTTTTCGGGTATAACCGATAACCGATCGGTTATACCCGGAAAACCGGTTTTTTTTAATTTAAAAAAAATTACTTTTTTAATTTCTCCCCCACACACGACTAACTCAGAATTCACAATTCAGATTTCAGAACAGATCGCGCCGCTGCTTCTGCGATTCTGCCCTAACACCCCCCCTCCCCAGCCCTCCCTTCTCCCCCGCCATTCTCGCCGTCGTCCGCCGAATCGCCGCCGCCCGCCGCCCGCCCTCTCGCCTCTCGCCTCTCCCCGCCCGCCGAATCGCCGCCGAACTCCAAGGTTAGTTTGCTGCTCCTTTTTTAATTTTTATATAGTTTCAAATTTTCAATTTCATAGTAGTCTATACATAATGGCTGATTTATTTGAGTATTTGATAGGTTGTAACTTGTAAATTGTAATGGCTGATTTATTTGAGTTTGTGTTGTGGGCTTGTGGCTTTGTGCATCGATACTTGATAATAGTTGAATAACTTGAGTATGCAAATTTGGATGATTTTTAATTTCAGACAAACATCTATAACTTTGAGTATGAGTATTATGCAAAGAGTAATTATAGAACTGCCCAGTTTGGCAGTTTCTTCTCATTCCTTACATAAGTAATTCATTTTCTTCTTCTTCTTGGTACTATGTATTTGAGTACAAAGATAAATGAATATGATGAAAAATTTGAGAAACAAAAAATAATCTACTGTATAACCATAACTTGTTTTGGCATGTGTCGTCTCATTTATAATTCATATCATTATTACCAAGATACAAGGTTACTAAAATCATTTGAATTGGAATTGGAATTGTATAGTAAATACTCTTACTACCTAGGCTGCCCTTTTCTAGTTTTCTCCTCACTTTTCTTAAGTTGTTTCTTTTTGGTTTATTGTAATGTTAGATGAGTGGACTTGATGATGGTGGTGAAGAAAGGGCTCCTAATTTTGATGATGGCTTTGAGATGTTGGAAGATGTAGAGATAGAGGAACTTGCTCAAGAGACACAAGCAAATAAGGGGGCTGAGGTTGAGGCTGAACAAGTTGGGAAAAAAAGAAAGACAACTTCAAAGAGTACCACACCGGCACCGGTGAAGAGTACGAAGCGGTCTATTGTGTGGCAAGAATTCATCGAGGTGATTCAAGAGTTGCCCGGAGATCCTCCAAAGATAATCAAAAAAGCAAAATGTTTGAGATGTGGGAGTTTGCTTGCCGCTGATTCAGTGAAAAATGGTACGACATCTTTGGGGAAGCATATTCTTGCGTGTCAGAAAAAGCGCGAAGCTTTGGCAAAAGGAAATGGTCAAACCATGTTGAACTTTCAACCTAGTTTTGATCAACCAGGAATGGGAATATTGGGCACTTGGAAATTCGATCAAGAAGCGTGCAGGATGAGACTTTGTGAGATGATTATTCGTGATGAGCTTCCCTTCAAGTTTGTAGAACGGGAAGGATTCAAGAGGTACACTGAATCTTTGTGTCCTCAATTCAAGATCCCGGGTAGGCACACGATACGGGCAGATTGTGTGAAGCTATTTTTGGAGCACAAGACAAACTTGAAGTCCTTTTTCCAACAAAAAGGCATGGGAAGGGTGTCAATTACCACGGATTGTTGGACTTCAAGCAACAATACGGGGTTTATTTGCGTTACAGCTCACTGCGTCGACAAAGATTGGATCTTGCATAAGAAGATCATCAATTTCAAGAAGATCTGCGTCATAGGGGGGAAGACATAGGTGCTTCGGTTATCAGCTCATTGGAGGATTGGGGGTTGAAGAAGCTTATGTGCTGCACGATGGACAATGCATCATCTAACGATGTG
>JAYJMF010333551.1:5000-32064 GCA_036873715.1 Salvia sclarea
CATTCGGAGGAGGAACCTTATAAAGATCGTATTGATTCTTATCAAAAAAATACAGGATTAACTGAGGCTGTTCAAACAGGCACAGGTCAACTAAATGGTATTCCCGTAGCAATTGGTGTTATGGATTTTCAGTTTATGGGTGGTAGTATGGGATCTGTAGTGGGCGAAAAAATCACACGTTTGGCCGAGTATGCTACCAATCAATTTTTACCTCTTATTCTAGTGTGTGCTTCCGGAGGAGCACGCATGCAAGAAGGAAGCTTGAGCTTGATGCAAATGGCTAAAATATCTTCCGCTTTATATGATTATCAATTAAATAAAAAGTTATTTTATGTAGCAATCCTTACATCCCCTACCACAGGCGGGGTGACGGCTAGTTTTGGTATGTTGGGAGATATCATTATTGCCGAACCCAATGCTTATATTGCATTTGCAGGTAAAAGAGTAATTGAACAAACATTGAATAAGACAGTACCTGAGGATTCACAAGTGGCTGAATATTTATTCCATAAGGGCTTATTCGATCCAATCGTACCACGTAATCCTTTAAAGGGCGTTCTGAGTGAGTTATTTCGGCTACATGCTTTCTTTCCTTTGAATGAAAATTAGATTAGAGTCTTAATTTAATATTTAATATATTTAATAAGAGTATTAATTTAATAAAACTTAATAAATTTTTTTATGTGTGGTGATCAAGTAGTTATTTAATTTATAGGAATCAAAGTCAAAATCCGAAGAATGGATTTTGACTTTGGTAACATAAGATTGAATTGTAGAAAGAACCATCCGGATCGTTTTTTTATCGATATTCCTGGTTACTAATACTAACTAGGAAATCTCTATTAAACAAAAGAGTGAATTCTTTCAAAATAAAAGAGTGAATTCTTTCGCTTTCTTCCGTGGAATTAGTTAACAAGGTCTTGCATCTTTCTATATCTCCCGAAAAAAATCCCCCACTAAGAATCCTTTTTGTTGGATCGTATTATAACGAATTCTTTGGGAGTTTTTAGGAAATACTTTAAAATTTTATTAAATTATGAAATTTATAAGACAAGAAAAGATAATAACTACTAATACGAATAATAAAAGGGTGGATTATCGTATATATATATTTCATGTAGAAACATGTAGAAAGATGAATTAGAAACATGTAGAAAGATGAATAGGTCCATTTATTTATATATTTATTGTATTTTATTAATTAATATATATTTCTTAAATTAATATATATTTCTTAAAACATATACTTATAGACTCCCTATCCCTATTAAGTATATATATACTCACTTAGGTATACTTAGTATAATATAACAATTATATATGAATTATAAGATATCTTTATAACAATATAAGGATAAGGTTCAAATATAAAACAATAAATATAACAATAAATAACAGGTACAAATATTAAATCGAGGTACCCATTCTATGATAACTCTCAACAGTCTCCCCTCCATTTTTGTGCCTTTAGTGGGCTTAGTATTTCCGGCAATTGCAATGGCTTCTTTATCTCTTTATGTTCAAAAAAACAAGATTTTTTAGATACAACAAGGACAAATCTTATATATATATTTTTTCAAGACTTACTTGGATCATAACACGGATATCTATTTAGTAAAATATGGTATAATATGCGGCTTCCTTCGAGCATAAGCTCTTATGTATGTGTAAACATGATAAATGAATTATAACTATTTTCAAATAGATCGGGATCGGGGAGAATTTCTGAAATGTAAAGTCAATATATCTATATGTATTAGGAAATCATATGAAAGGGATGTTATTATTTTAGTTTGGATCTAAGAAATTCGATGAATTATCCCTAAAGGTTCACATCATAATAATGCTGGTTGATGAGAGTTACTTCGGAAACAAAAAAAAGTAAAAAAAATTATTTTTGTTATTCTCCCAATTCCAATAAAATGCAACTAGGTCTAGTTAGAGTATGAGTTGGCGATCAGAACGTATATGGGTAGAACTTATAGCGGGGTCTCGAAAAACAAGTAATTTCTGTTGGGCCTTTATTCTTTTTTTAGGTTCATTAGGGTTTTTATTGGTTGGAACGTCCAGTTATTTTGGTAGGAATTTTATATCTTTATTTCCTTCTCAGCAAATAATTTTTTTTCCACAAGGTATCGTGATGTCTTTCTATGGGATCGCAGGTCTTTTTATTAGCTCCTATTTGTGGTGCACAATTTTGTGGAATGTAGGTAGTGGTTATGATCGATTCGATATAAAAGAGGGCATAGTGTGTATTTTTCGTTGGGGATTTCCTGGAAAAAATCGTCGCATATTCCTCCGATTCCTTATGAAAGACATTCAGTCCATCAGAATAGAAATTAAAGAGGGTATTTATGCTCGTCGTGTCCTTTATATGGAAATAAAAGGACAAGGAGCCATTCCCTTGACTCGTACTGATGAGAATTTTACTCCACGAGAGATTGAGCAAAAAGCTGCTGAATTGGCCTATTTCTTGCGTGTACCAATTGAAGTATTTTGAAAAAAGGAACTGAAGAATGAATACTTTGCAAGAGATAAAAAACTCAAGAATCATCTTTTTTTCTATAGCATAACTTAACTGAAGTTTCTTCAGAACGCTTACTCGAGCCAAAGCAAACGTATATGAAACAATTCTAAAACTAAATTGTTTATGTCCACAATTTTTTTTATGCGTATGTAAATCCACTTAACTCAATTCAGTAACAAATCTAAATGATAGATTCATCATATATCAAAACAAAACATTTCATCATAAAGTAAAGAATTTTTTTTTCTAAATACTAAATATTTGATATTTTGATAGAACGGGAGTTCTTTCGTCTCGAAATCCGACTACTATTAATTTGAAGAGGGCTCTTTCTTATTCTATATTCTTTCTAAATTCAAGGACTAACCGCTGTACTGAATCACAAAAAAATCCGGAAATACATCGATGACTTGTAATAGAACTTATGCTTGATAGAAATATTAGTATCATATAGAGTCGACGAATGAGGTGCGTTCATTAAAAATTTTAAAATTCACAGACGAAAAAATGGCAAAAAAGAAAGTATTAATTTCCCTTCTATATCTTGCATCTATAGTATTTTTGCCTTGGTGGATCTCTCTCTCATTTAATAAAAGTCTGGAATCTTGGTTTACTAATTGGTGGAATACTAGGCAATCCGAAATTTTTTTGAATGATATTCAAGAAAAGAGTATTCTAAAAGAATTCATAGACTTAGAGGAACTCTTACGTTTGGACGAAATGATAAAGGAATACCCGGAAACACATTTACAAAAGCCTCGCATCGAAATCTACAAAGAAACGATCCAATTGATCAAGATGCACAACGAGGATCGCATCCATACAATTTTACACTTCTCGACAAATATAATCTGTTTCGGTATTCTAAGTGGTTATTCTATTCTAGGTAATGAAGAACTTGTTATTCTTAACTCTTGGTTTCAAGAATTCCTATACAACTTAAGCGACACAATAAAAGCTTTTTCTATTCTTTTATTAACTGATTTATGTATAGGATTCCATTCGCCCCACGGTTGGGAATTAATGATTGGCTCTGTCTACAAAGATTTTGGATTTGCTCATAATGATCAAATTATATCCGGTCTTGTTTCTACTTTTCCAGTCATTTTAGATACAATTTTTAAATATTGGATCTTTCGTTATTTAAATCGTGTATCTCCTTCACTTGTAGTGATTTATCATTCAATGAATGACTGAAAAGTGATCGAACGATCCAATTATAATATTTGTTACTTTGTACATAAGCAAAACATTCAAAATTGTACTTACTACCCATCCAAGGGATTCCTCCAATATTCCAGTAAAATTATTTATATTTAATATTTAAGTAAATAGCAAAATTATAGATAGGGAACTATACTAGCGACCTACCTAATTTTATTGTAGAAATTTTCGGGATCAATGATTGGACCATGCAAACTAAAAATACCTTTTCTTGGATAAAGAAAGAGATTACTCGATCCATTTCCGTATCGCTCATGATATATATACTAACCCAGGCACCCCTTTCAAATGCATATCCCATTTTTGCACAGCAGGGTTATGAAAATCCACGAGAAGCGACTGGCCGTATTGTATGTGCCAATTGCCATTTAGCTAATAAACCCGTGGATATCGAGGTTCCACAAGCGGTACTTCCTGATACTGTATTTGAAGCAGTTGTTCGAATTCCTTATGATCTGCAACTGAAACAAGTTCTTGCTAATGGTAAAAAAGGAGCTTTGAATGTCGGGGCTGTTCTTATTTTACCCGAGGGGTTTGAATTAGCCCCTCCCGATCGTATTTCGCCCGAGATTAAAGAAAAGATAGGAAATCTGTCTTTTCAGAGCTATCGTCCCACTAAAAAAAATATTCTTGTGATAGGTCCGGTTCCTGGTCAGAAATATAGTGAAATCACCTTTCCTATTCTTTCCCCGGACCCCGCTACTAAGAAAGATGTGCACTTCTTAAAATATCCCATATATGTAGGCGGGAACAGGGGAAGGGGTCAGATTTATCCCGACGGGAGCAAGAGTAACAATAATGTTTATAATGCTACAGCAGCAGGTATAGTAAGCAAAATAATACGAAAAGAAAAAGGGGGGTACGAAATAACCATAGCGGATGCATCGGATGGACGTCAAGTGGTTGATATTATCCCTCCAGGACCGGAACTTCTTGTTTCAGAGGGCGAATCCATCAAACTTGATCAACCATTAACGAGTAATCCTAATGTGGGTGGATTTGGTCAGGGAGATGCGGAAATAGTACTTCAAGATCCATTACGTGTCCAAGGTCTTTTGCTCTTCTTGGCATCTGTTATTTTGGCACAAATCTTTTTGGTTCTTAAAAAGAAACAGTTTGAGAAGGTTCAATTGTCCGAAATGAATTTCTAGATCTGCGGATTTATCAACATCAAGCTTTAAAAATAAACAAATTTTTGTTGGGAATTATGTATGATCAAAAAAATTTTGCTTATTTATATTCTTTATTCTACCGGATTTCGGGAATTACTTAATACCGCATTCCTGGTCATAGTATATTGTGAAGGCGACTGACTGTTTTACTTAACTCTTCTTTATTTATTTGTTTTTTCAATCCAAATTGAAACGGTATGATATAGAATGAATCAATAGTTTTATATTTGACTAGAATCAAAACAAAAGATAAATAAGCGGAGAATAGAAACCAAAGTATAAATGAGAGGAACAAAGGATTTTAGGGGAGATTGTTCGTCTCCTAGTCCTTGACACAAGAAACGGAATTTTACCCAACCCTTTCTTGTGTCGAATTAATAAAGATTCTCGATCCCATTCGTAAAAAATGGATATTTGTAGTTTTCATTTTTTTTTTTTTTTATATATAGGTTTATTTTATCATAACCCTTTTTTTTTTTTTTAGATTTCTTACGTAACATAGTGGTAGTGGACAAATAAATATAGGTCAATTTATTGAGCAATATAGAACTTCTTCAATTTCAACGAACTTATAAAAAAAAATTTCACTTTTATTAGATTAAATATTTATTAGATTAAATGAAGTAAGGTTCTATTCTATTAGTATAGAAAGGGTTTGCATGATATCTGATTGATAGAAATATATTATATTTCTATATAATTGTGAGTCATCCAAAAAGGGTAAATCGAGTGATTCCTTCTTTGTTTTAAGTATTGACAGATACTATTGAGTAACAGATGTTCTGAATCAATTAACGAAGTTCATTTTTTAAAAACATCATCAGAAAAGGTGGATGTTTTTGAAACATCTCTAAAAAAAAATATTATGATTATTAAGAACTCAACGGGACTTACCCCCTCTTTCCTTGTCTGATTCGAGGGGGATCCCGTTGAGTTCTTATGCTTTCATGTCTACAACTCAGTTCATCCGATTATTACAGGGATGAACCTAATCCGGAATATGAACCATAAAAGAAAATACCGATTAAACCGATCACAAGAATACCGGCTACAGTACCTATTATCCAAAGAGGAATCCTTCCAGTAGTATCGGCCATTTGTCCTACTTTCCTCCACATTTTATCAAGTGGTCATGCTAGAGACATAAACAGCCATAGATAATTATGAGATGATATCTTTCCGAATGGGATAAGAGAATTCCTACTATCTATTCTTTTTTTATTTTAATTAAAGAAATAATTGGAAAATAAAACAGCAAGTACAAAAATGAGTAATAACCCCCAGTAGAGACTGGTACGATTCAATTCAACACTTTGTTCGTTCGGGTTTGATTGTGTCGTAGCTCTATGATTCGGATTAGGTTTATCGTTGGATGAACTGCATTGCTGATATTGACCCTAAAAAAGAAACGGTAGGTACAGCTAGTCCGTGAACAGCTAACCATCGCACTGTAAAAATTGGATAGGTTCTATCTATAGTCATTTTGGCCTCCTAAAAAGATCTACTAAATTCATCGAGTTGTTCCAAAGGATCAAAACGGCCAGTTATTAATGGAATTCCTTGTCGGCTTTCTGTAAAATACTCGTTTGGGCGAGGGCTTCCAAATACATCGTAAGCTAAACCCGTGCTGACGAATAACCAACCCGCAATAAATAAGGAAGGTATAGTAATGCTATGAATGACCCAGTATCGAATACTGGTAATAATATCCGCAAAAGAACGTTCTCCTGTGCTTCCAGACATGTTGAGCTCCGCATATTCTTGTACAGTCAGGGGGGGGCCGATTCCGTAAAAGATTAAATCAGTAAATGGAAATTTACTGAAACCAATCTTTGTGAGATCGTCAATATTGTACCAAGGGTGTTTTTAGAGTATACCGAATCAGTATAGCTATCCTTCTTCTGACACAGCAATGCAATTTCACAATCAATATCGAAATGAAGTGTTAGATAATTTGTTTCTTCTTTTCTTGTTGCTTGTCGATGTAGAATTTTGTACCATTTAATATAAAATTCCTCAAATTCCTGTAGTATAAGGATTTTCTTCAGTAGAAACTGAAGATCAAGTAAAATGTGAATTCGACAGGTTGGTTTCCAATAATTTATGAAGGAGATTCTCATATTCTTGCGATTCAATTAGACGTTACATCTAAAAACATACGTTTTGTGGTTGTATAAGATGTTTTTTGTTGGAATCTTTTTTTTTTTTTTTAGGAATTGGTTGGCCACCCAGTAACAAGTAACAATAGTAGATATTATTCAATGAAAGAAAGAGGAACAACGAATAAATAAAAAACAATAAATATTCGTGATGCACGCATTATTCTATTAGCCCCCCAAGGGGGTCCTTCGTGACCTAATTACAAAGATGGGTCTTTGTAATATGGAAAGATAAAATGTAAAACCCAGTTTCGATTGATCTTATCGTGCGATACTTTTTTCTTTTCAATCGCGAGATTATGTGAATGAACTACTACTGAGTTCGCTTTAAAGTAAAAAAAAAGTGCATTAGAAGTGTCGTTCGAAAAAAAAAAAATGGATTCGATATTTCGATACAATAAAAAACAATCAAACTTATTTTCCAATTTTATTCCAGAGTGATTCAAAGAGAGTTTCATTTTGTGAATGAAGTTATAAAAAACGTTCTTAATTATTACTTTATTTATAATTTCTAATATTCTATATATACATATAGTTAGTTATATACATATATTAGTTCAGTCAACTCAAGAGTTGACCGATGAATCTATTGATTCAAAAGCGTGGGATGGGTAAATGTCACAGATGATTAATTTATTTCTTACTTATGTTACTCTATTTTTATTAGTATCGTCTATAATAATTGATGAATCAAATATTTTCAATTGAATTTATCCTTTCAATTGAATTTATCCTTTCAATTGGTTGGTATTTTTGTTTATCCTCGTATCTTTCAAAAATTGAAACTTAGGGAAGTGCTTTAGAAACATATGTATAAAAAGAACATATTTCATTTAGCCTTTTCATGCCTACTATAACTAGTTATTTCGGTTTTCTACTAGCATCTTTGACTATAACCTCAGCTCTATTTATCGGTCTGAGCAAGATACGACTTATTTGAAATTAATTTAATGAACAATTTATAAAAAAATCTTTCTATGGTAGTTCATATATTCTCCAGTCCCTTACCAATTCTTGGTCATTGAGATGTATAGTCAATACAGATTAATATTTAAGGATAAATATTACCTCTCCCTTCCCCCTTTCAAACAAATTGAAATGATTGAAGTTCTTCTATTTGGAATCGTCTTAGGTCTAATTCCTATTACTTTGGCTGGATTATTCGTAACTGCCTATTTACAATACAGACGTGGTGATCAGTTGGATCTTTGATTAATTAACATCTCGTTTTTTATTGACCTCCTACTTCCTTTAATCCGCGGGAGGTCAAATTTAGGTTGCTGCTCAATTATTTTAGTGTAATTTTGACCTCCCGCGATTAACAAGAACACAGAATCACGCCCTGTAGGATTTGAACCTACGACATCGGGTTTTGGAGACCCACGTTCTACCGAACTGAACTAAGAGCGCTTTATTATCACAATAAATATTTTGTAACCCCAATTTATCTTGCATATATATATACTATAAAAAATAAAAATGAAATATTTATTTAATTATGTATGTACAATTTTATTAATTGATCTCAATTGATCCCTCGTTACTGCTCAGAAGATAAGTAATAGGTAGGGATGACAGGATTTGAACCCGTGACATTTTGTACCCAAAACAAACGCGCTACCAAACTGCGCTACATCCCTTTCAATTGGTCTACAGTGTCATTGTAGAGAATCCCTGTCTTGTTTTCCACATCTTTATTTCCTACATTGATATACACAAACTATCTTATCATTTCTTCCTTCTTCCTTTTGGTCTCATATATCATATAACAAACATATAATATGGTAAAAGACTTATATAAAGTATGAAATAAATATGAAATCTACCACAAAAAATTAATATTTTTTTGGAATTTAAGGCGGAAATGGACGTATTTTTTTCTTTTAATAAATATCTATTTTGTACATTTCAATTTGAATTAGGAACTCCGCGTACAAGTGGTAAGTCATTAACTACATATACACATCCGGTCATATATGTATTACCATTATGTATTACAAATTACAATAAAATTACAATAACGAATACAGAAAGAGGAGTTTTTAAAATGCGAGATCTAAAAACATATCTCTCCGTGGCACCGGTAGTAAGTACTCTATGGTTCGGTTCTTTAGCAGGTTTATTGATAGAGATCAATCGTTTTTTTCCGGATGCGTTGATATTCCCCTTTTTTTCATTCTAGCTATTGATATGGGAAGGGGGAAGAAGATTAGAGATACAATCAAATATCTGTAACTAATCCCTACCCCTCCCTTCTTTTTTTCTTTGTTTTTTCTTTTTTTTTTTTTTTAATTATTATTTCTAAAAAAAAAAAAAAAAACAAAGAAAAAGCGGTTTCACCCTCAGTGAAACTATGAACTCGGGCTCAGGCTCAAATTAAATTAATAATAGAATGGAAATGCGGTGGTTGGGGCAACAATATCATACAAGATACTTAACTGAAAATGAAATACTGTACGGCAATTAAAAATTATAAATATAGTTAGAAATACTTATATTACTTATTATTTATTACTATATTGATATTGATTGCAACAAAATATTTCTTTCATAATTTGATTTCGAGTTACCTGCTTCTATTTTTGTGTCCTTTCTTCTTCCTTGCTTCGGGTCGGAAAATTAAAGAATTGAGTGAATCAAAAACCAAAGGAGGTTCATGGCTAAGGGTAAAGATGTCCGAGTAACGGTTATTTTGGAATGTACCAGTTGTGTTCGAAATCGTGTTAATAAGGAATCAATGGGCATTTCCAGATATATTACTCAAAAGAATCGACACAATACGCCTAGTCGATTGGAATTGAGAAAATTCTGTCCCTGTTGTTACAAACATACGATTCATGGGGAGATAAAGAAATAGATCGAACCGATCGCTCGTGTGTCAGTCTTCCAAGGAAGATGAAAAATTACATATTATATATAACAATATATATATATAATTTATTTTTGAATTTATTTAAATAGAAATAAATATAATAAATAGAAATAAATATAAACAAATAAATAGAAACAAACCAAATCCTATTTCGATCGGATCAAAGATGATGTAGAATTAAGAAATAGGATTGGGATTTTCAGGATAAGGAATAAACAAACCATGGATAAATCCAAGCGAATCTTTCTTAAATCTAAGCGATCTTTTCGTAGGCGTTTGCCTCCGATCCAATCGGGGGATCGAATTGATTATAGAAACATGAGTTTAATTAGTCGATTTATTAGCGAACAAGGAAAAATATTATCTAGACGGGTGAATAGATTGACCTTAAAACAACAACGATTAATTACTATTGCTATAAAACAAGCTCGTATTTTATCTCCGTTACCTTTTCTTAATAATGAGAAACAATTTGAAAGAAGCGAGTCAACCGCTAGAGCTGCTGGTCTTAGAACCAGAAAAAAAATAGGTTGACTCTTCAATTGAATTGAATCAAAATAAAATTCCAATCCAAACTCAAATGCGGATTGACGTTTTTTTTTTTTGTTCGAAAAATCGTAAAATCGAAATGTCCTGTCGTAAGAAAAAAAATGGGAGAAGAGGAATAAATATTTTTTATTTAACGTCTTTCTTCATTTTGATGACTTTATCATATTTTATCATACTAATTTCTACTCTACCTTCCCAGAGTTCATTCTCCAGGGAACTCCATTTAAACTATTCCAACGGATTCCTTCCAATCTCTTTATTTTATGATCTCATTGGAAATCATATAAAGACAACTCTTATTTAATATAGCTATTTGTGCAAGTATTTTACGATTAAGAAGTAACTGTCTCTTGTACAGATTGTGTATAAATTTACTATAACTAAAGTATACTTTATTCTCGCGAATTACTGCATTTATCCGAGTGATCCACAACCGACGAAAATCTCTCTTTTGTCTACCTCTATCCCGATGAGCCGAAACCAAAGCTCTTATTTTCTGTTGAGTAATAGTACGAGTAAGTCTTGAATGAGCCCCTCGAAAGGTTGATGCAAATAAACGAATTTTTGTTCTACGTCTTCGAGCTATATACCCTCGTTTAATTCTGGTCATTGAATAAATGAAACTTTGATGAATAACTAATCGATTTCCTTTCTTTCAGTTATTCCCTTCCCGTATCCTAGTCTATTAATAACAAAACTGATTCTTCCAATGTATAAAATTTAAATTCCAATGGCTTTTGCTACTATAACCTTCCCGACCACGATTTTTTTTTTTTCTAGGTGAAATGCCTAGAAAAAAATTGTATTGATATTAGGTATCAAAAACACATAAAAGTAGTAAATATAAATGGATATAGTGGGTTCCATCGTTTCTATGGTTACTTCTTAAACGGTGAGGTCCTCTCTATACACCGGAGCCCTTCTTTCGTTTAATCAATGTTATTGTTAACTTGTACAGTTCACACTCTTTGGCTCTACCCATAATTATCCAGTACGAGGTCTTTCACAATGAGATCTACTTATACAGTAACGGTATTTAATTATGAAGATTAGCTGAGTAGCTGACCCTGTTAGTCCGTTCTTGCAAGAGTAAGGCATAATTTTTCTGCTTTTTAAAATAGTATTTCCCCTGCTTAATGGATATCATTTGCTATCAATGGAGAATTCTTTCTCATCTTAAATTTAAAACGGAGTTAATTGGATTTGCACCAACGGAAACCATACATTTGATACCACAATAGAAGGATAGATCTTTTTGATTTTTAGATATTGAATGGAGTTCTTCCATTCTAGTCTATTCACTGGTACTGATCGTTGATACTGGATCAATTGTTTTCTTTCTTTTGTCCTAGCCCATGATCTGAACGAGTCGCACATACACCCTAGTACATGTTCCTCGTCGCTGAGGACATCCCCCAAGAGCGGGGGATTTCGTGACATTTCTGATTGGCTGTCTTGTGTTTCTAATAAGTTGTTTAATAGTTGGCATATTGAATCATATACATAATGGGCTGGTTTAGATCGATCTTAACCGGATGATTATGAATTATTTTATTTCTATATTAATAGATTAATGAATAGAATATTAAAAGATTAATGAATAGAATATTAAATCCGGTAAGAAGATAAAATCTCAAATCACCAATTCGTCTGAAATTTTTGTTATTTTTTCTTTTTTATTCAGTCGCTACAAGATCAACAATTCCATGAGCTTGGGCTTCTGTTGCTGACATAAAAACATCTCTTTCCATATCTTCGGATACAACCCATAAGGGTTTGCCTGTCCTTTGTACATAAACCCTTGTGACGGTTTCGCGCAGCTTCAAAAGTTCTTCCGCTTCCAAGATAAATTCTCCCGTCTGTGCCTCATAAAAAGAACTAGCAGGTTGATGGATCATTACCCTGATGATATAACATAATAAATGTTTATTCTATCTCGCATGATGATAAGGTGAAGAGATAAAGAATAATAAAATATAGAATTGAACAACCGTACAGGCATCTTTTACGCATTGCATACGGCTCTATAATGGAATTCGTTTTTACCTTACTTAAATATCAAATAAATTAAATATAAAATATCAAATAAATTAAATATAGGGTCTATCAGACTCGGGTTGGTAAATGATCCAATAACCACCCTTCTTTTTGTTTTTGGAGTAGTTCAAAAATACTATGATGGCTCCGTTGCTTTATATATTTATTTCGTCTGTTATTTAGCAATCCCAAAGTTTCTTTTTTTTTTTTTTCAAATAAAAAAACAAGATTTTTTTTATTTTCATATTCTTTCATAACCTAAATATTGTTAAGAGCCTCCCGGCGTGAAAACAAAAAAGTTTGTGACGCTGAAATAGGCCTCCCGATAGATTAGATAAAATCGGAAATACCTTTTATCTCATACTACTCTTTCGATACATAATTTAAGGGTTAAAAAAATTTATCATATCGAATTCGAAGTGCCATGCTATTATTACTTAATATTCATATTTCATATAGCGCGAAGGCATAGTCTTCTTTTTTCTCTCAAATCAAATAAAAAACTCATTGGCGCCAAGCGTGAGGGAATGCTAGACGTTTGGTAATTTCTCCTCCGACCAGAATAAAAGATCCCATTGAAGCGGCTAATCCCATGCATATTGTCTGTATATCTGGTCGCACAAATTGCATAGTATCATAAATAGCTACTCCGGGTATTACCCATCCGCCAGGAGAATTTATAAACAAATATAGATCTTTGGTATCATCCTCTATACTGAGATATACCATAAGACCAATAAGTTGATTCGAGATCTCGCTATCAACCCCTTGGCCTAAAAAAAGTAATCTTTCTCGATAAAGTCGGTTGATTGGGATAAAGTTGTATCCCTTAGAAACCGTACATGCACCTTTTGATGCATACGGTTCAACAAAAATAACGAAAAAAAAAAAAGAATCAATGTGTAGATGTAGATTCTAGCGCTTTCTTTTATTTTTTTTTTTTTTTTCATACCAGGCTTTTAACTTATAAAAAGGGGCTTTTCTTTCATTTTTCAAAAAAGATGGGTTTTGGCCTGTTTTGTTTATCTATAAAAAAAATTACTAAATTTATCTAACTAACTTTTCATTGATGTATTGTTTCATCGAGATACAATCTCAATCGCGATGTAATTTTCTTGTTCCTGAATGGGCTTCTTCAATTTTTTTAGGTTTATGCTCTACTCCGAGTAAAGATCCGCCCGATTTGGATTTGCACATATATGACAAATGCCCCAATACCACGTCCTTTTGCTATGACTTCCTTTTTACAATTTATTTCATGTCTTACAACAGATATTCAATGCATTCATCATATTACTCGATTGATTAACAGTTTGAGATCACTTCTATTATAAATATATAAAGAAATAGAATATGATAGAAATAGTAATCATAAATAGATTTATTACCGGTTTTTTTCTAAACGGAGCCTGGATACTTCATTTTATTGGCCTAACCAAGATAACCATAAATTATTCTAATTGATAATATTAATCTGTATACCCTCCCGAAAAAATGGATCTAATTGAACTTCACGCTCCAAATTTTTGATAATTCAATCAATCTTTCTTGGGCGAAGGGGAGGATATCTCGATCGGGGAAGAGAATGGGGAAATACCATATGACCCAATATATCTGACAAGTCGCACTATATGTCAATCCACAATGCATCTTCCTCTCCAGGACTTCGAAAAGGTACTCTTGGAACACCAATAGGCATTAAATAAAAGAAAAATTAAGTACTATATCTCACTTTGATGTGAAAGCGTAACAATGGATTTAGTGTCCTACTAATATTGGCCTTTATCATATTTTATCCATAGATTGACTAAGTTCATAAAAAAAGATAAAGAAGACAAAATGAATAAAGGAAAATTATTACAAATAAGTCCTTTGAATGATGAACAAATATATATATACATTCACTCATATAAAATGGTATCAACTCCCCTACCATTGCGTATTGGTACTTATCGGGTGTAGAATAGATCTGCTTCTTTTTGTTCCTACGAACAAAATAGTTTCATTATTACTAAAAGTAATTGAAAAGAATCAAACAAATCAAACAAATATTAATTCTTTCCCCAAGATAATCCACTAAAAAGAGGGTCCACAGCATAGTTTTTTCCAATGCAATAAAGTTACATTGTGTCTATTTTTCATTGATAAAGGGGTATTTCCATGGGTTTGCCTTGGTATCGTGTTCATACCGTCGTATTGAATGATCCCGGTCGTTTGATTTCTGTCCATATAATGCATACAGCTCTGGTTGCTGGTTGGGCCGGTTCGATGGCTCTATACGAATTAGCAGTTTTTGATCCTTCTGATCCTGTTCTTGATCCAATGTGGAGACAGGGTATGTTCGTTATACCCTTCATGACTCGTTTAGGAATAACCAATTCATGGGGCGGTTGGAGTATCACAGGGGGTACTGTAACGAATCCGGGTATTTGGAGTTACGAAGGTGTGGCCGGGGCACATATTGTGTTTTCGGGCTTGTGCTTTTTGGCAGCTATCTGGCATTGGGTGTATTGGGATCTAGAAATATTTACTGATGAACGTACAGGAAAACCCTCTTTGGATTTGCCTAAGATCTTTGGAATTCATTTATTTCTATCAGGGGTGGCTTGCTTTGGTTTTGGTGCATTTCATGTAACAGGATTGTATGGTCCTGGAATATGGGTGTCCGATCCTTATGGACTAACTGGAAGGGTACAATCCGTAAATCCAGCGTGGGGTGTGGAGGGTTTTGATCCTTTTGTTCCGGGAGGAATAGCCTCTCATCATATTGCAGCAGGGACCTTGGGCATATTGGCGGGTCTATTCCATCTTAGTGTACGTCCACCTCAACGCCTATACAAAGGATTACGTATGGGAAATATTGAAACCGTCCTTTCCAGTAGTATTGCTGCTGTCTTTTTTGCCGCTTTTGTAGTTGCTGGAACTATGTGGTATGGTTCAGCAACTACCCCGATTGAATTATTTGGTCCCACTCGTTATCAATGGGATCAAGGATACTTCCAACAAGAAATATATCGAAGAATTGGTGCTGGGTTGGCTGAAAATCAAAGTTTATCTGAAGCTTGGTCTAAAATTCCCGAAAAACTAGCTTTTTATGATTACATCGGCAATAATCCGGCAAAGGGGGGGTTATTCAGAGCGGGCTCAATGGACAACGGGGATGGAATAGCTGTTGGGTGGTTAGGACATCCTATCTTTAGAGATAAAGAGGGGCGCGAACTTTTTGTACGTCGTATGCCTACTTTTTTTGAAACATTTCCGGTTGTTTTGGTAGACGGAGACGGAATTGTTAGAGCCGATGTTCCTTTTAGAAGGGCGGAATCTAAATATAGTGTCGAACAAGTAGGTGTAACTGTCGAGTTCTATGGCGGCGAACTCAACGGAGTCAGTTATAGCGATCCCGCTACTGTGAAAAAATATGCTAGACGTGCTCAATTGGGTGAGATTTTTGAATTAGATCGTGCTACTTTGAAATCCGATGGTGTTTTTCGTAGCAGTCCACGGGGTTGGTTTACTTTTGGACATGCTTCGTTTGCTTTGCTCTTCTTCTTCGGACACATTTGGCATGGTGCTAGAACCTTGTTTCGAGATGTTTTTGCTGGTATTGATCCAGATTTAGATGCTCAAGTGGAATTTGGAGCATTCCAAAAACTTGGAGATCCAACTACAAGAAGACAAGTAGTCTGATACAATATGCTTTGTTACTTGTTACTTTTCATTTTGATTTTCTTTTTGTGATTTTTAGATGGGGTACCAGATAAATCTTGATTTGAATCACTGCCTTTTCTTTGACTCTTGTTCTTTATTTATCCGGGAGACGATCCCAAATAAACAGGTATGGAAGCTATAATTGTAAATCACGATCGAATCTATGGAAGCATTGGTTTATACATTCCTTTTAGTCTCAACTCTAGGAATAATTTTTTTCGCTATCTTTTTTCGAGACCCGCCTAAAGTTCCAACTAAAAAGGTGAAATGATTTGTCATTATCTCAATTGAAGTACGGATCCTCCCAATATTGGGAGGATCCGTACTTCAACTAGTCCCCGTGTTCCTCGAATGGATCTCTTAGTTGTTGAGAGGGTTGCCCAAAAGCAGTATATAAGGCGTACCCAGTAAAACTTACAAGTAAACCAGATAAAAAGATGGCAACTAGGGTTGCTGTTTCCATGATTATATAGTTTTAAGACATTATAAAGTTTTAAGACCACAATGGATCTATGATAAGATCATTTATTTACAACGGAATGGTATACAAAGTCAACAGATCTTACTGAATATAAAATATTATGGCTACACAAACCGTTGAAGGTAGTTCTAGATCTGGCCGCCCAAAACGAACTAATGCGGGGAGTTTATTGAAACCATTGAATTCAGAATATGGTAAAGTAGCTCCTGGGTGGGGAACTACTCCTTTGATGGGTCTCGCAATGGCTCTATTCGCGATATTCCTATCTATTATTTTGGAGATTTATAATTCTTCCATTTTACTGGATGGAATTTCAATGAATTAGATTCACAAGAACCATTAACTGGCTTTTTCAATACAAAGTGAAGCGTTTAGGTTTCTGATTTTTATCCCATTCTATTTTGGTAGTTTGACCGTGGAATTTCTTTGTTTCTGTATTTCCGGAATATGAGTGTGTGACTTGGTATAAATGATCCTATGGATAGTACAGAGAATGGGTCTGTCATCTTGATAGAGATGGTTTTACTTCGTCGGATATTCATTCTAGTATCTGGAGCACGGAATATATGAAATAGATTACTATTAGAACTATGATTCATACTTAATAGTCAGACCTCGTGTCCGGACTTCAAAAAATTTTTTCAAAGAGTTAGAAGTTATAAATAGAAATATTTTTATTCTTTCAAACTTTCGTTTATGCTTATTTTGATCAAAGGACAAAACAAAGGTTTCTTTGGTTTGGATTTTTAGTCATTATATCTATTCATTGAATAAGTGATGATCCAATGGTTCTTACTCAGGGAATTTTGGGACTTAGACTTAGTTTGAAAGGGTTTTATTGAATCATCGTGGTTTTAGTATGAATCTGAGGTTTTAATCAATTCATAGGGTCTTAACAAGAGAATTCCTATCAATAATAAAGAAAACAGCAGTAAAGCCGCATTACACATAAATAACACCAAAGAAAATAGGTAAATAGAAGATTCAAGAGGCCTATAACGATCAATATATAGACGAATGAGCCGACTTGATTTTTTGGCATTATAACCACAAAGAAGAGCTTTCGGATTTTTATTCTTTAGTATCTTCAAAAAAAAATTGAATCATAAATCATAGAATTAATAAATTTCAAACTTTATATTACACACATCCGTTAGAACTAGTATTTGGGTGTTTCTGTTTGAGCCGTACGAGATGAAATTTTCATATACGGTTCTCCGGGGGGGTCCCCTTGATTTACCTATCTCAATAAAATCTATGATTGGTTCGAAGAACGTCTTGAGATTCAGGCAATTGCCGATGATATAACTAGTAAATATGTTCCTCCTCACGTCAACATATTTTATTGTCTAGGGGGAATTACGCTTACTTGTTTTTTAGTACAAGTAGCTACCGGGTTTGCTATGACTTTTTATTATCGTCCGACCGTTACGGAGGCCTTTGCTTCTGTTCAATATATAATGACTGAAGCTAATTTTGGTTGGTTAATCCGATCAGTTCATCGATGGTCGGCAAGTATGATGGTCCTAATGATGATCCTGCACGTATTTCGCGTGTATCTCACCGGCGGCTTTAAAAAACCTCGTGAATTGACTTGGGTTACAGGTGTGGTTTTGGGTGTATTAACCGCATCTTTTGGTGTAACTGGTTATTCCTTACCTCGGGACCAAATTGGTTATTGGGCAGTAAAAATTGTAACAGGCGTACCAGACGCTATTCCTGTAATAGGCTCGCCTCTGGTAGAGTTATTACGCGGAAGTGCTAGTGTAGGACAATCCACTTTGACTCGTTTTTATAGTTTACACACTTTTGTATTACCTCTTCTTACCGCCGTATTTATGTTAATGCACTTCCCAATGATACGTAAGCAAGGTATTTCTGGTCCTTTATAAAGAATATATACCATCTTGTAATCAATCATCTATCACTTGGGGTAGGAACACTAGTATTTCATTGCTACAAATATGGATTATTGAAAAAAAAAAATAAGACATGTATTGGGATATTTCTCTTCAACTCTACAAAAATTTATTATTTTTTTGACACTCATAGTTGAAGTGAATTTTCCGAAGATAAAATGGATTATGGGAGTGTGTGACTTGAACTATTGATCGGGCCTTGCAGATATATGTCCTTATCTATCTGCCACATTTGACTTCACAACAAAAAAATGTGTCTTTGTTCCAACCACCGCGTAAGCCCCATACAGAAGATAGGCCGGTTCGTTTGAAGAGAATCTTTTCTATGATCAGACCCGATCATGTCGTGTATGATATGAACAGGCTCCGTAAGATCCAGTAGAATAAGTGATTGGCATAATCCGGATTATGTTTTATATATTTCACTTACTAAATAGTATAGAAATGTATTCATTTCCTCTGCATTGACTCGATTTATGATACTATCGGAGTGAAACAAGGGATCTAAAGAAGAACAGAGGCTAGACTATATTAGTAACAAGTAAATCCTTTGCTTTGTATGTAAACAGTCTCGATATTTAGGGGATAAAGGCCAATTGCAAGATCTGAGACGACCCATAAAGCATTTGATCATGATCAATTTTGTAAGCCTACTTGGGTATTGAGCATTTATCTGTAAGAACTGAATTCCTTGCAATGGTTAGTTGTTGCAACTGCGAAAAAGGGAATCCGTTTTCTTACATAGAATCATTCATATATGTGTGGATATGGATAACATATCAATTTTTTTATATGGATCCATTTGATTCGTTTGATTCGTGCTCGAGCTGGATGATGAAAAATTATCATGTCCGGTTCTTTCGGGGGATGGATCTAGAATAATTCACCTATCCTAATAACAAAAAAACCTGACTTGAACGATCCTGTGTTAAGAGCTAAATTGGCTAAAGGGATGGGTCATAATTATTACGGAGAGCCCGCATGGCCAAACGATCTTTTATATATTTTTCCAGTAGTAATTTTAGGTACTATTGCATGTAACGTAGGCTTAGCGGTTCTAGAACCATCAATGATTGGTGAACCCGCGGATCCATTTGCAACTCCTTTGGAAATATTGCCTGAATGGTATTTCTTTCCCGTATTTCAAATACTTCGTACAGTGCCAAATAAGTTATTGGGCGTTCTTTTAATGGTTTCAGTACCTGCGGGATTATTAACAGTACCTTTTTTGGAGAATGTTAATAAATTCCAAAATCCATTTCGTCGTCCCGTAGCGACAACCGTCTTTTTGATTGGTACTGTAGTAGCCCTTTGGTTGGGTATTGGAGCAACACTACCTATTGATAAGTCCTTAACTTTAGGTCTTTTTTAAATCGATTCAACTGTGAAATAAAAAAAAGTATATTATGACGTGTGTATCTAGGGAATAGTCGCTTCAAAGTGAATTTTCCCTAGATACATCTATTCAATTTAATTTTGGACCTATTCGGAATATATGGATTGTGCTAAAGATTCAAGATTCAAAACGAATTTTTATCTGTTTAGACAAAACTTTAGAAAAAAAAAAAGAAAAAAAGTAAATAACTCATAAAAATTTATTCGAAATGCTTTTTTATTTCTAGAATGTTCAATATATGTTTGACATCTTCTATGCGAAAATGTTTCATTTTCATAAGATCTTCTTGACTGTTATTCAAAAGGTCCAATAATGTATGTATATTGGACCTTTTGAGGCAATTATAGACCCTGGGGAGCAATTCTGATTGGTCAATAAAAATATATTTCAATGCGATTTCTTTTTTATTTTTCCTTTGTTTAGCCAATCTATCATGATAAGTAAAGAGGGGTAAAGTCACTTTGTGTTGATTATTTTCTAAATGTAAGTTTTCTTCTTCTGCATGTAAAAAAGGAATAAATAAATTAATCAAATTCCGGGAGGCTTCATGAAGTGCTTCTTTAGGAGTTAAACTTCCATTTGTCCATATTTCGAGAAAAAGTATCTCTTGTTTTTCATTCCCATTCACATAAGAATGAATACTATGATTCGCATTTCGAACAGGCATGAATACAGCATCTATAGGATAACTTCCGTCTTGAAAGTTATTTGGCGTTTTTATACGATATCCGCGATTCCTCTCGATTTGTAATTCAATACACAAATTAATTGGTTCTGTTAGGTTAGCTATATACTGTGTATTATCAACAATTTCCACAGAAGGTGGTAAGATAATGTCTTGAGCAGTTACATATCCAGGACCCTTGACACAAATAGACGCGTTACGAGTTCCATACAGATTACTTTTCAAGACAATTTCTTTCAAATTCATTAAAATTTCATGTACGGATTCTTGAATACCTACTATGGTAGAATATTCATGTGGTATTTTCTCAGATTTTGCGCGTGTGATACATGTACCTTCTATTTCTCCGAGCAAAGCTCTTCGCATTGCAATGCCTATTGTATCGGCTTGACCTTTCATAAGTGGGGCCAGAATAAAGCGTCCATAATAAAGACGCTTACTGTCTGCTCTTGATTCAACACACTTCCACTGTAGTGTCCGAGTAGATACTGTTACTTTCTCTCGAACCATAGTATATTATTTGATCAAATCATTGAATTATTTATTTCTCTTGAAATCTCTTCAATGTTTATTTTTACACACGTCTTTTTTTAGGAGGCCTACAGCCATTATGTGGCATAGGAGTTACATCCCGTATGAAACTTAATAGTATACCACTTCTACGAATAGCTCTTAATGCCGCATCTCTTCCGAGACCCGGGCCTTTTATCATAACTTCTGCTCGTTGCATACCTTGATCCACTACTGTCCGAATAGCATTTCCTGCTGCGGTTTGAGCGGCAAATGGTGTACCCCTTCTTGTACCCTTGAATCCACAAGCCCCGGCAGAGGACCAAGAAATTACTCGACCCCGTACATCTGTAACAGTCACAATGGTATTGTTGAAACTTGCTTGAACATGAATAACTCCCTTGGGGATTCTACGTGTATTCTTACGTGAACCAATACGTCTATTTCTACGCGAACCAATTTTTGGTATAGGTTTTGCCATATTTTATCATCTCATAAATATAAGTCAGAGATATATGGATATATCCATTTCATGTCAAAACAGATCCTTATTCTTTTTTTTTTTTTTTTACTTATTTATTTTTTATTTTATTTATTTGTACATCTGTACATCGGGTCCTTTAGATTTCGAGAGTCTTTTTGTTTTAGAAAGATTATCCTTGTCTTTGTTTATGTCTCGGGTTAGAACAAATTACTATAATTCGTCCCCGCCTACGGATCAATCGACATTTTTCACAAATTTTACGAACAGAGGCCCTTATTTTCATATTTGTCATTCCTTTTTTTAATTCCGAATCTACTTAATTGGAAGAAAATAAGTTTCTTGAAATTTTTAATTTCGAATTGTATCCTCACGAAAGAATGTTGAAATTGAAAAAACCGCCTAATCATTCAAGTCTTTGCTTTGGAGTCTCTAAATTATACGCCCTTTGGTTGAATCATAAGGACTTACCTCAATTTTTAGTCTATTTCCTGGTAGTATACGTATAAAACTACATGAAATCCTTTACGAAACAAAAACCAGAATAATTTTTTTGTTATCTAAACGAATCCGGAAGATACATACCATCGGTAAGTTGTTCAGTAATTAAACCCTCATGAATCCATTTTTGTTGTTTCATTCCAGGTAAAACCGCTTTGAAGTATCAACTAATGTAAGAGGGATAATATTATAAACTTGTCCTTTCTCTTTTTTCACAAATATGACCGTGTCGGCTATTAGAAAGATTACCATATATAACACAAAACTTCTCCGCCGATTCCTTCTAGTCGAGCCTTTCGGTCTGTCATTATACCTCGAGAAGTAGAAAGAATTACAACCCCCATTCCGCCTAAAATTCTAGGAATTCGTTGATAGTTAGAATATATTCGTAGACCGGGTCGACTGATCCGTTTTAAATTTAAAACAGTTCTATATGGTCCTTTCCTATTTCTTCTATGTCGTAGGGTTAAAACCAAAAAATATTTTTTGCTTTCTTGATGTTTTCTCACGTTTTCAATAAAACCCTCTTGTAAAAGGATTTTAACAATATTTTCAGTGATGTTAGTAGATGGTATTCGAACTGTTCTTTTTTTATTCATGTCAGCATTTCGTATAGAGGTTATTATGTCAGCAATAGTGTCTTTACTCATGATAAACTAAGATTTTTGTTTCCCCCGAATTTTGATATAATCAACATGCTCTTTTTCTTTTTTTCTGAATTTTTTAATATTTATGAATTCTTTTTTTTTTATATTTATGAATTATTAAAGATATATACGTGATAGATAAACAATTTACTAATTAATTAAATAAATTTAATCAATTTCATTCAAATACTTTATTAAGGTCTTCCCCTATAATACTTCAGGTGCTAATGAAACTATTTTAGTGAAATTTAACTGTCTTAATTCCCGGGCGATCGCGCCGAAAATTCGGGTTCCTTTTGGATTTCCTTCTTGATCAATAACAACCGCAGCGTTGTCATCATATCGTATTATCATACCGTTGTCGCGTTTGAGTTCTTTACAAGTACGTACAATGACAGCTCGGACCACTTCTGATCTTTCTAGAGGTGTATTTGGTACTGCTTCCTTGATTACAGCAACAATAATGTCACCAATATGAGCATATCGTCGATTACTAGCTCCTATGATTCGAATACACATCAATTCTCGGGCCCCGCTGTTATCCGCTACATTCAAATGGGTTTGAGGTTGAATCATATCATTTTTTTTTTCTCGGTTTTTTCTTTTGCAAAGGTATAAATAAAAAAAAAAAAAAGAAATATTATTTGTTCAAAACAAAAAAAGAAACCTGCAATTGTTTTTTTTCATCCCAAAAACCCCTTTCGTTTGTTTCTACATTCCTATCCAGAAAGAATGAATTGAGTTCGTATAGGCATTTTCGATGCCGCTATTGAAATAGCCCTTCTAGCTATATTTTCTGCTACTCCGCTCATTTCATAAAGTATTCTACCGGGTTTAACGACAGCTACCCAATATTCGGGAGATCCTTTCCCCGAACCCATACGTGTTTCTGTAGGTCTTACTGTAACAGGTTTGTCTGGAAATATGCGTACCCATATTTTTCCACCGCGGCGTGCATTTCGTGTCATTGCTCGCCGCCCTGCTTCTATTTGTCTAGATGTGATCCAAGCGGGTTCAAGCGCTTGAAGAGCATATCTACCGAAGCAAATACGATTACCTCGATAAGATATTCCTTTCATTCTTCCTCTGTGTTGTTTACGGAATCTGGTTCTTTTGGGGTTATAGTTGATGGTTGTTTAGCAATTCCATCCATCTCTACTACAGAACCGGACACGAGAGTTTCTTCTCATCCAGCTCCTCGCGAATTAAACAATTAAAAATAATTAAACAAAAAAAAATACACGGTTAATAATATATGGAATCGTGGGATTCTTTGAAATTTGATCTAATCGATTATAAATTAGAAATTTTTTGTGTTTTAATATAGAATTTAACACGTATTCTATTTATAGATAATGTCGTTTTGGTAGAACGCTATAATGAATCTTTATTTTGTTTTTCCTTTTATTTCGAATCGACTAAAATTTAGAAATAAAAAAAATATTCGCGGGCGAATATTTACTCTTTCAACATTCAGTTGTAAGATTAGTCTATGACATGACCTCTCAGAATAAATGAATAGGTTTCTGGTTCGTTCCGCCATCCTACTCAATGAATCATTAGGATTCGTTTTCAATAGAATCTTATGCATTCACAGGTTCTGTCGTTCCCACCACTTCTCGATTAATGATTAGGTCTGAATTTTACAACGGAGCCTCCAATTAAATTTATTCTTGAGTCAACCTTCTCAGTCTTTATTGGCTCGGGGCTCTTGATTTTTTGTTCTATGCACGGATTTGTCTAATTATGGATCAATCAGTATTGATGCTTTATTACATTCCCTTTATATGAGATGACTCATAGACCTTACATATTGGAATTATATATCATTAATATTCTTTTTCTATCTTTCTCTCACCCTTCCATTTATCTGTATACTTTATATTGCTTTACAACCCATAATCAGATTGTTTTTTTTTTTTTTTTTTTATGTAAAAAAGATTTCAGTTGCTACAATGATATGACTTATATATCATATCTTGACTGGTTCTTTCTATCCAGATAACACGAAGTGATGAGTTGGTTATTAGTTCTATAGTTATCAGTTTGTACTATGGGCTGTCCATTTTTTTGAATCCCAACCCTAAAAAAACCAACGAGTCACACACTAAGCATAGCAATTATATCAAATGATTAATCGAATTTTTATTCAACCTTATAGAATTGTTCTTTTTTTTTATTATTTACCAGAAAAAGAATGAAAGAGTTTGCCATTTTTTGTTTTATCACCAGATATAACTAAATATAAGTCAAGTAAGTTCTTATTATTCCTCGTCTACAAATATCCAAATTTTGATGCCTAATACCCCATAGATAGTTCGAACTGCATAGGAACAATAATCAATTTTAGCTCGAATGGTTTGTAGAGGAACTCTACCTTCTCGGATCCATTCAACACGTGCAATTTCTTTTCCGTCGATACGCCCTGCAATTTGTACTTGAATCCCTTTTGTACCTGCCTGTTCAGTTAATTCAATAGCTTTTTTCATTGCTTTGCGAAATGAAACTCTATTCTTTAATTGTCCGGCTATAAATTCTGCAAGAATATTGGGGTGCCCATAAGGATTTGCAATTCTTGTAATAGCAATGTTGAGTTTTCGGTTTACACAATTGAGTTCTTTTTGTACATGCGTCTGTAATTCTTCGATTCTTCGAGTCCTGTCTTCTATTAATAACTTGGGGAATCCCATATAGATTATGACCTGAATCAAATCGATTCTTTTTTGAATCTCTATACGTGCAATTCCCTCTACATTAGAGGATATTTTCATATTATTTTGCACATAATTTTTGATACAATCTCGTATTTTTTGATCTTCTTGTAGATCCTTTGAATAATTTTTTGGTTGTGCAAACCAAAGAGAATGATGACCTTGGGTTGCACCAAGTCTGAAACCAAGTGGATTTATTTTTTGTCCCATAATCCCCCACTACTATATATATCGTGAAACGTGACATCTGTTTGTATTTTTTTTTTATTCATTCGATTTTTTTTAAGCATAACATAATATAGCGTATTTGTATTTTTTATAATATAAAATATTCTTCCTTTAAGTATTCCTCAGCTCTAATTTATAGAATTTCCTTTTATCTATTTCTTCCTCTTCATCTAAAGATATATCTTTCAATACAATAGTTATATGACAAGTGGATCTTTTTATAGGATAACCCCGTCCTCGAGCCCGGGGCTTTAATTTTTTCACAGTTGTGCCCTCGTTGACTTCGGCTTTACTAATGATTAAACTTGTTTCGTTCAAACCCTTATTGTGATTAGCATTTGCTGCTGCAGAATAAACCAATTTTAAAATGGCATAACATGCTCGATAAGGCATAAGTTCTAGTATCATAAGTGTTTCTTCATAGGACCGCCCACGAATTTGATCAATTACTCTTCTCGCTTTGTGAGCAGACATACATATATGTTGACCTAAAGTGTATACTTCTGTATATTTCTTCACCTTTCTCTTCTGTATCATAAGATTCACCTCTCATTAATGAACGATAAGCATCTATATTTTATTATTTTTTTATTAATTATTAACGACGGGATCTATTATCATTTTTCGCATGCCCCCGGAAATTTAGAGTAGGTGCAAATTCTCCCAATTTATGTCCTACCATACGATCCGTTATATAAATAGGCAAATGCTCCTTTCCATTATGGATAGCGATAGTATGCCCGATCATTGTCGGTATAATGGTAGACGCTCGGGACCAGGTTACTATTATTTCTTTTTCTGCTTTTGTGTTAAGTGTATTTATTTTTCTTAATAAATGATTTGCTACAAAAGGATTTTTTTTTAGTGAACGTGTCACAATTAATTACTCCTATTTTTGTTTTTATTTCTTTTTTGTAAAGACGAAGAAACAAATTCTATTTTCTCGCCTATTTACTACGGCGACGAAGAATCAAATTATCACTATATTTATTCCTTTTTCTACTTCTTCTTCCAAGTGCAGGATAACCCCAAGGGGTTGCGGGTTTTTTTCTACCAATTGGGGCCCTCCCTTCACCACCCCCATGGGGATGGTCTACAGGGTTCATAACTACTCCTCTTACTACAGGACGCTTACCCAGCCAACATTTAGATCCGGCTTTACCCAAACTTTTCTGGTTCACCCCAACATTCCCCACTTGTCCGACTGTTGCTGAGCAGTTTTTGGATATCAAACGGACCTCCCCAGAAGGTAATTTT
>JAYJMF010333662.1:0-12866 GCA_036873715.1 Salvia sclarea
CTCTAGGATTCGAACTCAGACATGCATTTATCAACCAAAGGAGATGCATCCACCGTTGATTTCATGATCTAAGGGCTCAAAATGGTTCTCCGTTCTCCATATAAAATGAGGTTCTCATTTGAACCTATCCTAGGGATAGGTTCAGGTAGGAAAGGTAAATTTCGTAGGAAATAGGAACGAATCTGGGCCTTTGATGGGTTAGATCAATAGTGGAGATTTACACTCAGTTGTGCTAAGTGTTTGTGTTGCGTGTGCTACGCAAAGGTTGTGCTAGGTGTTTGTAATATTTGTGCTAGATGTTTGTGTTGTTTGTGCTAGAAAATATGTGCTACGAAATAATGAAATATGTGTTAAACTCATTTATTTAAAATCTGTGCTAAATAGTAGTACTGATAATGCTACACACATATGAAAGATGTGCTAAATGAAAATCTCGTACCATACCCTACCCCTATATATATATATATATATATATATATATATTAAAAGGGAGTCTTTATCATAAATAATTTTCCCGCCAAAACTACATTATTATTAATATATATATATTTTTTCACTGAGAAACTTAACATTTTTTCCCCTTAATAAAGCCACCGTTACATTACATAGTTATTCATAATTAATAACTTCATTTTAGGACACATTAACTATTTTTTGTCTAATTTGTTTGGGAATGCATGTTAATTGTAAATCGGATTCACATAATTATTCATAATTAATAGCTTCGTTTTAGGACATATTAACTATTTTTTGTCTAATTTATTTGTATTGCATGCTAATTGTAATTCAGATTCACATTATAATATGCACACAAATTATACAACCCTACAAAAACAATTCAAAAAATAAAAATCTATAAATATATAATACGATTATGGATTTTCGTTAATACTAGCAAACTTCATTTTTTTCAACTTCTTCAACCATTTATTTCTGAAAAACAAGTTTAGCAAATATATATTATTGAGATATTCATCATTAGTTATATTGTTAATTGATAAGGTTACTTTTTATAATGATTATATTATTGATTACCAATATGCCCATTTGTTATTTTTAGTCAATTAATGTGATTAAGCGTGAAGTAGTGAAATCAATTTATATTTAGGCAATAAAAATAATTAGGGGGTTACAAGATTGTAGTCAATTTAGTGGATGGATATGTTAAATTGATGTGTGCATAATATGCACACAAATTACACATCAGTTACTATATTCACATAAAGTTATGCACATATATATACACAAATGTTTGATGAATTTTCACTCATCGGAGGAGGAAGTTATTTCCCAACGAGAATGGAGGCAAGGGAGGAGAATGGAAAATATAATATTTTGATTTGGTGTTATTGTTCGTGAGTCTGTTGTCTACTTGCATACTATTGTCATTTACTTTTTTATTTTTTATTGGTGTTTTTTTTTCTAAAATTAATAGATTAAATTACGTATTACTTTTGAATAATTATAATACACAGAGATATGCCCAAACTATAATTATAAAAAGCATAATTATAATAATAATATTATTTATCTAAAAAATCATTGTCATTATCATTATAATAAAGAAGTGTAATGATTTATAATATACTTTTAAAAATTTTAAAGCATTAATATAATTTTAAGATAAAAAATAAACACCAAAAAGTATTCCCGTGTCGCACGAGTGACAATGCTAGTTTATACTAATATCGCAGTCATTTGATCTATACTCTAATTTCAAGAGCAAATATTAGATGTTCGGGTATAGATTTATACATGGGCCATGTTAGTATATTGGACCTGCAGAAACTTCGTCCTTTAAAATAAAGGGTGATTCTATACATAACCCCCATTGTACTCATCATAGCCTCTTATTAAAAATAAATAATAAAAATAATTGTAATTTTACTATATTATCCTTACAGCCACCAATTTAGAATTCCATGTAAACAGTTAACGATGTATAAATCCCTAAAGCCTAAATCTTCACGAGAGTTGCAGCCTCTAATCATCCATGCAGCCTTTGCCAACATCAAATCATCAATCATCTTCAACCACAATGTGATTTTAGACCCTTCAAAACAAGCTTCGATTTCAGATCTCTTTTTTATGGGATTTAGGCTTCATGCTCACTGTCGATTTCGCCATGGCTATGATATATGGAAATTAATGTATGGATGACTAAATTGAATTTCTACCCCGACATTCATTTACATAGGGGTGGAACTTTGATTCCGACTTAGCATATTTATAGAATTTTGTGCATAAATTCAAACAGTTATGACACGAGAGTCAACAAACCAGACGTTAATGGTTTAAAGATGAGAAATCTTTTTGGGCGAATGCATTACAGATGATAATTGGTAATAAATTGTGATTCAAATTATGGGTAATACTCCATCGTTTTTGATTTTTTCTCGATGGAGTCTGTAAGAACTATATAGTAAAATTAACGTCTGGTAATACTCCATCAATGGGGACTGTAAGGATTCAGATTATGGGTAATACTCCCTCGTTTGATTCAATTTCAAATAATGGGCAATACTCCATTAATTGGGGGGCTGTAAGGATAATATAGTAAAATTACTAATATTTTAATTATTTACTTTTATGCAGGGGCTATAAAGAGTAAAATGGAGGCTATGTATAGAATTGCCATAAAATAAAACAAAAATAAAAGTACTTATTTCCAATGTGGAATTGTCCAAAAGAGCAGCAAATACATGGTGAGCTCAATTACAAAAATAATTTCCTCAACCCTAGTTCTCATCCATGAAATAGTTGGAGTCGCATGAAAATAATGAAAATAACAATCATATATATATATATATAGGCAAATATTAGTAACCAAGCAAAATGAATAATTATATGCCAGCCGAATAATTGAACATGAATCCAATCATATATACAAACCAAACATATAATTAAACTTCATTATTTTATTAATCAAAGTTAATCAAGGCTATTAAATAAATCAAATGGGCCGTAGAGAAAACGAAGACGTATATCTTAGTTAGGCGGTAGAATGTTAGAGCAAAATGGAACTTAGTAGGTGAACATAAACTTAAATAAAATGATTTGTTACCAGAACTGTCATTAACAATAAAATAAAATCAACATTTTGGACCTAAGCATAATTAGGTGAGAATCATACAACAATAGGTGGTAACATCATTCACGTGATGTTTGTTATTCTATTCCTTACAACTCCCGAATGGCACAATTTGTAAGATTTCCTTCTGCTTAATTAGGCAAAATCTTGAGTATTGGGTGGTTACTATCTTTATCATTAGATTCATTACGTGAATTTATCCAATCTCTGAAAGAAGTTATCCCAAATTGTAAAAATAATTAGGAATTTTAGGATATTCCAAATTTCTAATCTATCTTAGTAGAGGTGGTTTTTTTTATGACAATGACATTTTTCTTCACTGTAAATGACATTTTAGGACGTTCTCACCGATGGGATCCGCTTAGTCTGTATGCTTTTTCGATCTATATAAGCTTATTTTTAGAAGTAGATAGTCTTTAATAGTAGATAATACAATTTCATACAAATTACGTCACCATACACATGGTGGCATGCACAACACATATACTAACATGTATATGTATGAAGAATTTTACAGGCAGTGATGGTATTTTGATCTCAATTATTTGGTACTTCGAGAAAATAATAAGTGATAATAGTAATTAATATATATATATATATATATTATAAATTTGTGGGACGGTTGATATAAAATTACAAAAAGAAAACTAAATTAGAGATTTTTGTGTCAAGATTTGTCAAATAATATATACTCATCCAAGCATCGGTGAAGCTAAGTATTACTCGTCCGTCAATAGATCATCTTAAATGACAATACGACATATTTTAACTTATTTATTTTGACAAGCTAAGCTTTGTTGAATAAAATGAAGCAATAACTTTAAAGCAACAAATAGAGAATATTAGTAATACTTGAATAGAAACCACAAATAGATATACAGTAAACCAACACGATTCCTACTAACTGACTTAACATCGTCATTCATTCACTGTAGTGTATATAAAAACACCCTGCATTTTAGCGGTCAAATTATTCTCCCTCTCTCTGGTTAACTTTAGTTAAACCCACGATAACTATTCCACAATCCAGCTTTAGCTCCGGCGACCGGATCTCTTTCCTCTGTTTCCGGCGGCTCTATTCTCCGATACACGGTATTAGTTGATCTCTTGTGATGCTATTGCAGCCTTCTCATTTAGTCTCGTCTCTCGATATTCTGTTGCTATTTTAGGGGGGGATGGGAGGAGGATTAGGAAGCACCTTGCGCCTACTGCATTTTACACATATGTATATGTACACATGATGTGCGCTCCTTTTCCATCACCAATTTTATTATTTCCCCTGCCTTGCGATCAATTCTGTCTTCTCAGATAAGTTCCAAGAAGAATATCCAATTTTTCAATTATTTTATTCTGTTGCCGTGCTGTCAATTACCTCACATTCGTGTACCTATGATAATTGATTTTGTGCATTTTTACATTTGATCATGAAGTTGACTTCTTCATGCAATAAAACTGGTTCCTGTTTGCCAGGATAGGATAATTTTGGAACTTCTATATGGAATGAGCATTGCCAGACAGAAAATGAAGGCAGTGAAGAGAAAAGTTGGTAAATATGAGCTTGGAAGAACCATTGGTGAGGGTACTTTTGCAAAAGTTAAGTTTGCACAGAACACGGAGACCAGTGAGAATGTGGCCATCAAAATCTTGGCCAAGAGTACTATTCTCAAGCATAAAATGGTCGATCAGGTGCACATGATGTTGCTATTCTTACCAATTTACTGTTTATGTTCTGATATCATCTATCAGTAAGGTTTCAATGCTGCGGTTAAGGAATTATGTGTATATAGACAATCAGTTGCCCCTTTTTCTTTTCATGAAAAAAGAAACAAATACTATGCTGCAAGTAAAGCTTCTTTGGACTATTCCTTGTGTGAAGAATCTCCACTCTTCCAGAAAGCATAAAAGAGATCTTTCCGAGCAAGTGGAAGAATCTTATATTTCTGTAAATTTTAGTTGGGTAATCTTTTTTTTTCTTTTCTTTTCCAATAATGAACTGGTAGCACATTATGCTACTCTTGATGTGCTGTAGAATCTGGAGCTCTATGGTGTTTTTTACTACTCCTTCTTTACCAAGTCGTATAGGTGACACATTTGTTGGTTCGCAGATAAAACGCGAGATATCCATAATGAAGATTGTTAGACATCCTTGTATAGTCAGGTTGCATGAGGTATGCTTAAATGACTATGCATTTAGATTTTGATATTGACCCATTAGACCATTGGGATCCATTGAATTTTTTGCTGACCTTTCTCTCTCTCTTTTATCTGCCTACTAGGTTTTAGCCAGTCAGTCAAAGATATACATAGTTCTGGAGTTTGTGACTGGTGGAGAACTTTTTGATAAAATTGTAAGTATTTCTATAGCTTTTGAACAATAAAGTTATATTTTCTTTTAGACTTTCATCCCGAATACATGCAAACTGAAAGTATTAGTTTTGCTGAGTATAGCATTGAAAATATGTATATCTTGGCTCGTGTTTTTATTTATACCATAGAAGATTGGGGAAGGTGTAGAGTGGAACACTTGTACCAGACATCTCTATGCATGCATGTATATCTATTTTCGGAGCCTTCTGATCATGGAGGAGCTATGATTGAAGTCATTTTATTGGGTCAATACCTTTTACAAACTTATGAAGTGGAATATTTTCCCTTTTTTAGTTAGATCATCAATATTGACCGAGCAACATGTATTTCTTGACACTCAGGTTCACCATGGTAGGCTTTCTGAGAATGAATCAAGAGGATACTTTCAACAACTCATTGACGTAGTTTCACATTGCCACAGTAAGGGTGTGTATCACCGTGATTTAAAGGTGAGAGTCTGTTTAAATATATTGAATTGATTTCTATTACTTCTATCAGATTTCTAATGCTAAATTATATTTTAGCCTGAAAACCTGCTTCTTGATTCCCAAGGAAAGTTGAAGGTTTCTGATTTTGGACTGAGTGCATTACCTCAAAAAGTAAGCACAATAGCCATTTTGAATTAGAGATTCTGCTGTCTGTTGCAGCTATTGTGTTACATTGGTGTGATAAATGTGATTCACTGTTTCTCCTCTTATCTGGAACCATGTTCAGGGAGTTGATCTTCTTCATACAACTTGTGGGACTCCAAATTATGTTGCACCTGAGGTATGATTTTTAAATGCTATTAATAGACTGAGCATTTCCTGCATGTAGTTTCATGAATATCTTTCTTGAGATGTGCTGGTTGGTCGGATTCCTTACTCCTTGGAAGTATGGAATAATGTAATTTTAAAGAAGTCACTGATTACCATGTCCACGAATAGGTCTAATTATGCAAGAGTTGATCAAGAATAGATCTCTCTCTGATGTGCCTGATGTGGTGGTGGGCATTTTGATATCTTAAGTAGATTTGATATCTTAAGTAGACTGGTGAGCCACCATGGCCAGTAAATTATTTGCTTAGATTCTAAGCCTTAGATATAGGCGCCAACCTTTTCTTTTCATGTATGTTTTAAAAAATATCCATTAATATCTTAGAAGCAATTTTCTTAGTTGCTCTCCTGTCTGCTTAATCGTAGCCTTCTGAAATCTGTATTGTGGGGCTTTCATTATTTGTTATGCTGAAAATTTCCTTAATTTTTTTAGCTGAGGAATCCTGGTTCTTATATGATGTTCTTGATCAATGTTTTCCATTTATGGATCTTTGCTATTATCTCTTACTCTTTAGGTACTAAGCAACCGAGGTTATGACGGTGCGGCTGCTGATATTTGGTCATGCGGCGTGATCCTTTATGTTTTAATGGCAGGATATTTACCATTTGAGGAAACAGACCTTCCCTCCTTGTATAACAAGGTTAGTACATTCATTCTTTTTTTTCTTTCTAATGTCACAAATATTATACTATCAGATTCTCAACATGGAGTTGTATCATGGTTGAACAATTATTAACATGTGAAAGTTTTATAATTTTGAAAGCTTCATGAATTTCTTATCCAAGTAGTTTAAGTTTTCTATTAAAACAAAGATGTTAGCTGATTTACTGAGATGTTAAGTATTTTTGTTAATAATAACATTTGTTAATCTTATATACTCCCTCCGTCCACCAAAGTGTTTAACGTTTTGACTTCGGCACGGGTTTTAATAATGTGCTTTGACTTTGAGTAGAAATATGTAGTGAGTGGAATTTGGGTCCCACTTGAATTTGTATTTAATATTAATTTAGTGTAGATAAAGTAATGTGTTGATATGTGGGGTTAAATGGGAGTCCATCAATGGCATTTTAGTAAATGCTACTCCCTCCGTCGTGCCGATCTTAAGGTGTATTCCTCTTCTGGGTGTCCCACCGATCTTGAGTCATTTCATTTTTAGGAAACCTTTTTTACACACACAACTTTAAATAATATATATTCTTATCACAACTTTATACCACTTTACATTACTTTTTAAATCTCCTAAAATCCTGTGCCCAAAAGCAAACGCCTCAAGATTGGTGGGACGGAGGGAGTATTAGTGTAGATAAAGTAATGGTGTTGATGTTTGATGTTAAGGGTGGAATAGAAAAGTTCCCCAAAATGGCAAAATTGAAATGTTAAACACTTTGGTGGATGGACCAAAATGGCAAAAAACACTTTGGTGGATGGAGGGAGTAGTTCATTCCCGTAAACAAAGTGGCAGGTTTTGGCTACAAACAGAAGAATAGGTCATATCTGCAATAAAGACAACATTTAATTGAATTCAAACAGCACTAGTTAAGATTCACTAACTTGTTAGTGTCCAATAACTATCTAAAGATTTATGCCTTTTAGTGTACCTTGATTTTCTATTAGTTTCCTATAATTGTATTACCATTATTTTAACCTTTTGGTAGAAACTTTGTTGTAGGTTGTCAAGAATAACATTAGACTGTGTTTCGGCATTTTCTTGTTGTGCAGATTAATGCTGCACAGTTCTCATGTCCATATTGGTTTTCCCTGGGTGCAACATCATTGATACATAAGATCCTTGACCCGAATCCTGAAATGGTAACTGCAGAAACCATGTTTGTATCCAAGTGTTCACTGTTCCTGCCATCTTTCAACTCATTCTTTAATCTTTCAAGCATCGTACTGTTCCACTTTTTCTAGAAATCAACTGCTGCATCCCCAAATCTCAACATTTTCCCTTTTCTTTGTCTTTCCACTGTAATAAGAAATTACTAGTAGCATAATCAACAGTCGTGTGAAATTACATAGTTCTGACGTTTGCGCTCTGAGAATAGCAGACCAGCACAATCGTTGAACCATATAGACCATAAAGGGATGTGGGTGTAATTTTTCAGAAATCTCTGAGGATCTGTAATAACACCAAGTCTTGGTAAAAAATATCTAGCAATCGCTCACAATGAGATAGGATATGGACTGATTCATTTTAGATGAGTGTGATTACAAAGTTGACCACAATTATAATTTTTTTAATCTATAGATAGTCCAAAGAAAGATAAACAAAATTGAAGTTTTTACACATTAGAACATTTGATATGACTAATAAAATTTGCACCTGGGGTAACTAGACAATATAGGATCAATTGTATTATAGATTTAAACTGGATATGTTTCTGAACCATTTTTATTTTGCAGAAAAACCCTTTATTATTCAAATTACCTCATTTAAGCCAATTGGGTTTTATTGGTTGATACTCGACCCTTTCATAAGCCAATTGAGTTTCATTTTTTATTTGTCCGGTCCATTTGGACTTCAACCTGACTTTAGACTAAAATTGCTGATGCTGCATCTGCAGTTCTGTTATTTGTCAATATACTTGTGAAGGTATGCAATATCTTGCAACTTCTCATTGACAATGCAGTGTTTCCCATAGTGTTGTTAGATATCTTCTCTCTCCCCAACCCCCAACCCCACCCCCATCCCTGGACAATTTGCTGGCATTCTATTTTGGCCCTTCTGAGAAGCCACTATCTGCAGCGAATTAAAATTGAAGGAATTCAAAGAGACCCATGGTTCCAAAAAAATTACGTCCCTGTCAGACCCAGAGAAGACGAAGTGGTGAATCTGGATGATGTTCGTGCTGTTTTTGATGACATTGAGGTAAGTTTATTCTCTTATTTTGAGTTAATTTCTGTAATGTTTTCATGATTTTGGGTTTGAATCAGTTTCTGCCTTGAACTGTTAATTAATCTTGTAGCATTAATAATTCAATTAAAGATATCATGTATTAGCGTTTCTGATACCCAAAACTGTTGCTTGTAATGAATGACAATCATCTTCTTTGGTCAAGTTAGTATAAATTCATCCAGTATAACAATTTTGTTAACAGTTATTAATCTGTCAAAATGCAGGACAAATATGTTAATGAGGAATCTCGGACAAATGATGGTGGCCCTTTGGTAATGAATGCGTTCGAAATGATAACCCTTTCCCAAGGCTTGAACTTATCAGCCTTGTTTGACAGGCGTCAGGTATAGTGAATATAATTAAGACATGACATCTGCAATATTAATATATTTCAAAGAAGAAAGGCTCTGAATTTGCTGTCTAAAATGTTTACCTTGTGTATCCTCATACAAGTGCCCTATTTAGTTATCGTAAAGTAGGAATTGGTCTACACATACGTGCAGGATTACATCAAACGACAGACTCGTTTTGTTTCTCGACAGCCTGCTAAAGTTATAATTTTGGCAATTGAGGCAGCTGCTGGCTCAATGGGACTCAAGATTCACACAAGAAGTTACAAGGTTTGTTTCCCCTCGATTTCCATGGTTGACTGTTGTAATGAAATTTTTGGTCACTTATGCTGTCTCAGAAGAGATTTTTAATGCATTCTTTTCCTTTCTTCACTAGTCACTAATTTCTTCCAAATTCTATAATTCAACAGACAAGACTCGAGGGCGTATCCGCTAATAAAACCAGCCAATTTGCTGTGGTGCTGGAGGTAAATCATAGATGTTAACTCACTGTTGCTCGCCAAATGCTTAATATCACAACAGCTTGTATAACACACGTTCGACTTGATATTTGTTCCTCAAAGGTGTACGAAGTTGCTCCATCTCTTTTCATGGTAGACGTCCGTAAGGCTGCTGGAGACACGCTGGAATACCATAAGGTCACCAAGCATTACCATTCTTAATGCGAGGTCTGCTCAATGCAGCACAAAATGTTCAAATATTCACCCTTTAGTTTCTGACTACTTTCTGCAGTTCTACAAGAATTTGTGCGCGAAGCTTGATCACATCATTTGGAGACCAAAGGAAGGTAGTCCGGGTTTGCTCAGAACGATGACTTGTTGATCCCATTTTCGGGTGCTAAGCAAACCAGTCAGCGAAATTCCTCTCGAGACAAAGGGGTTGCACGTTTTGTCCTGTATGTCTGTTTTCGGAAGCAAATTGCATAAACTTGAGCTATTATTAGTTTATTACATAGAAAGCAATAAAACCGTAGTAATTAGATGCCATCGAAATTGTTGTTATCTTTGGTGGAATGTACGTAATCTTCTTGTGTGTGGGAAGATGTAGATTTATATGTGAGATAAAATTATGTTATAAGCCGATGTATAGCCAATAAAAATAGGAAACTTTTGTACTATTAGACTGGTAAAGGTAGAAATCTGTAGTATTGCTTTTTTTTGCTTCTCTTTTCCGAATTATCTGCTATACATATGCATACACTAACTCATTTGGTAGGGGTGATTAGGGTGCATAATATAAATAATACACTAATAGTATCTTGTTTGGTACAAAATACAGTCTTTTATAAGCCCAAAGTCCGAAAATATTATAAGGATTCGTTGGATTCTGCATACCTCCTGGGAGGTGGTATATGTATGACAAATTGTAATTATAACAGGTTTTAGTTATATTTGATTTTAATACATCATACCAAACAATGGATTACGAATTACTAATATTTTTTATACATACTACCATACATGATATTTCTTTTGTCTCATGAGAGTTGTTTTTTTTCTTTTGAGCACAAGATTTTAGGAGAGTAGTAAAGTAGTATAAAGTGATGATAAGAATATATATGATTTAAAATTATGTGAGTAATAAAGTATCCAAAAAAGGAAACGTGCCAACTCTCGTGGGATACCCCGAATTGGAATACGAGCCAACTCTCATGGGACGAGGGAGTATTAATTTCTTATATTACAAATAATATCTCAGTTAAATTTATCACACTTTATTCCATACCTCATTTTATCTAATTTATCATAAAGTTATTATCACACAACTAAATTGATTGCTGAGTGAGTGAAGCTCTCAGCCGTAGACAAAATATTAGGATAGATTCCAGAGAAGAAAAAGAAATTAGGAGTATAATTTTGAATAGGTTGGGTTATATTTGTGAAAAACCTGCAGCATTGAGGTATAAAATAATAATATGCCTAATTATAAAGTAGCGAACAAAACTTGAATAATAAACAATTTAACGTAGGTCGATCTTGCCATGGGCATGTCGTATATATTAACGATGAAGAATACAGAACATGTTTTTGTGTCATCCTTTCCCGCGAGCTTATTGTGGGATAATCTATTAGGTTAATTGCTTGTAAATTGCTAAACTTTTGTTCAAATTTTCGTTTTGTAAACTAGCTCGAACAATTCAAGGGTGGTGCAACCCAAAAATGATTTATCATCTTGATTTCAAAAGTGGAATGAATAAGAGTAATTTGATTCAATTTGGTTGCGCATCAATTTTTACCATGAAACTTAGTTATAATTAGTAATTTATTTTGGTAATGTAGTACTACATATGTTTGCAATACAATTAGGAGTGTTGTATAAAATCAAACATTTTAGAATTTATAATATTTTACATTTTATATATAGATATATGTATCTTTATTATCCCTTTTGCCCACCAAGAGTGTATCTATTTTGTCATTTTTGGATGTCTATAAAGAGTATATCACTTGCATATTTAGATTATTCTCATACACACTCCTTATATTTCGCCCACAACTCTATTAAATTATTTAAAAAAATACTTATTCTTCATTCCATTTTATCAACTCACACTTTGCCATTTCTCCGCTTTTACTTTAGTCATTACAACCCGTATAATCCACAAAGTAACACACATTTGGTAGACAATTATGATTATCTTTTATTTTTATGTTATAACTATAATCATGCACCGTATGGTGCGCAAATCTAATTCATGCTGATAGGGGAACATACACTATTCCTTAAAAATTAATGGAGTCACACAACAATATTTTTTTTGAACTAACAAGCTCTAACTTGAATGGGCGAGTTATCCAAAGTCAATCTCTGACAACTGTATATTTCTTTCCAAATCATCTAAATGTAGCTTTCCGAATTCATGAAAATAACTTGGTAATTAACTAAACGTAACTTTAATCAATTGGAATTCAATGTATACATTAGGATTAGGATTAGGATTAGGTTAGGTAGGTCTGACAATAGAAAGAATGTGGAGAAGCTATTGGCAAAATTAGCCGGTAAGATGTTTAATTGTGGCCCTAATCAGTTCCAGCAATTGCAGTTAACTCTTTCTTATAAATTAAAAATACCTTGTGATTAACAACATAGCACGTAACAAACACTGCATCAAAAGCCAAAACTACTCAAAAATTCTAAATTAACTTTTTCAAAGAAATAAAGGAAAAAAAACTCTTCCGAATAACAAGAACGATATGGTAATGAAGAAGAGAATAACATCCAGTCCTAAAACCAACATTCAAGGGTGGTGATGTGCATGTATTGATTATTGATCGAGTAGGTTTTTGTAGAGTAGTTAATGAACTGCAAGAGACACGAGGAATTTAACGTGGTTCGATCTAGGAGA